>ML344114.1:480-21100 GCA_005239505.1 Nicotiana paniculata | reverse complement strand
TGTGAACATTGTATTTTATTGAGGATTAGGGTTTAAGGTCTTGTTTTAATTAGATTTGTTAAATAATATTATTAACTAACTAGTTTAATTAGTGTTGAATTTAGTTTAGTTAGATTTAAATTATGTATTGTCTTTAGGATATGAATTGAACATTTAGGATATGAGTTGAACCTTTAGGATATGAATTGGCCATTTAAGATATGAGTTGAACCTTTAGGATATGAATTAATTAACTAAAAATGATTAGGATATTAATTAACTAAATTAATTTGTTCTTGTTTTATTTGTATAGATGGAACATCGTACTTGGATGTACAATAGGAATTATCCTAATCGGCGGGGATTGCAGGAGGAATTTGTAGAAGGTGTTGAGGTCTTTGTTAGACATGCAATGAAACTTTCACCACACCAAAAAGATGGATTAATTATATGTTTCAATCTAAATATGTAATTTTTATGCAGATGACAGGCAAGGGTCGAGGTAACGATGACCCTACGGATTCTCGGGGTAAAGGAAAGGCTAAGAAGGGAAAGAGGAGAGTAGAAGATACTCCTCCCTCTTATCCTCCCTCTTTTCCACCCTCTTCACAGGCGCCGCCTATGTTTTATCCTCCACCCGATGGATACTATGAGGCGCCACAGCATCACCAGCCCAACTACATCTTTGTGCAGACACCGAGTCTTTCAGCACAGGGCCCTAGGACTGTACGTCCAGCATACAGTCCAGCTGCCTCACGAGCACATGGCTCACATCCATCCAGGTCAAAACCACGGGGGTCACAACCACGTGGGTCACAACCACTGGTGCCACAACCACGGGGGTCAGAGGCATCAATATCATTGCAGCTTTTGGTCGATCCCGCGATGTCGCAGTCACAGGGATCACATCCATCTTCCTCATCGACTCCATCTCTTACAGGCCCTCACCTGCGAGATACTAGCTCTGACCCCCCTACACCTTCCACACATACATCTAATGTACCTGTTTCCGACGATGATGTTGATGATGACGAGGAGGTGCATAAGGATAAGTATGGTAGGATCATCATAGTCCCTGAGGGTGATGGTTAAGAGCAACTTGATTTTTTTACATTTATTGTTTTGTACAGTTTGTACTAATATATTAATGTGTTTTTTGTTAAATTGCAGGTTCATCCTGAGTAACACTACTACGAGGATAATCACCAACGCCACGAGAAAGCTTTATGATGCCCCTTATACGAGTTGGAGCGAATTCCCATTCTCGCTAAAGGAGCAAATTTTCAATGAATTTAAGGTATAAATTTTCTTTTAAGCTTTGTAATTATTTATATTTATGATTTTTATACAATATTTAACTTTTGAAATACAGATCAAGTATGTATGGGAACACCGCTATAGCGCGGAGGTGGCGCATAATTTGAATCTTAAGGCTCAGAAGTGATTGTCGCATAGTTTCTCCAACTCTAGACTATACAACCAGAAGCCTAGCTGGTTGCCTGATGATTTGTGGAGGTATTTGCAAAGGAAGTGGCTTACCACAGAGTTCTTAAAGAAGAGCAAAAAAAGGAAAGAAAGCTCGCGCATCCGAGAAGGGAGGCTCCTTGCACACTGGAGGTGCGATCAGCCAAGGGACTATAAAAAGAAGATTGGTACGTAATTTATTCATTTATTTTAATTTTCAAAGTATATCTATTCTGTTTATTAACTATAAGTTATGAATTTTCAGGAAAAGAAGCTGGGTCGTCCAATAAAGCAAGATGAGTTATTCAAGGAGACTCATATTGTCAAGAAAAAGAAAGACTCTGATCCAGAAAGGTGGGTCGACGACCGATCATCGACTATACATGTAAGTTTTCTCTTTTCATTTAGAATTATGATATACTCTAATATAATAATCTTTCAAATACTAATTAAATAAAAATTTTCTTATAGGATCGCTTCAGAGTTGACATAGAGGAATTCATACACAGTCAGCCACCTAATGATTCGGGCGAGCCAATCCATATATCGGAGGAGGATGCAGAAAGACTATGGATGCAGGCAGCTGGCGGTGCAAAATATGGGAAGGTATACATGATTCCTAATAAGAAGTTCCACTGCTATCACTGTGGAATGCAAGGAATAGGAACTTCCTCGCAAGCCGAGCAACTTGATGGGGAGAGCCTCTCCACTATGCGGGAGACTGTGACAAAGCTCACAAGCGAGCTAGAAGCATCCAAGGAACGAGAAAGGCTTAGAGATGCTCAGTACGTTAGCATGCAAGCTCAGTACCAAGGCATGCAAGCTTAGTACGAAGGTATGCAAGCTCAGCTTAAATCTCTCCTAGCTTCTGGAGCTTTTACGATTCCCCGGTCTCGCGAGCCATCGCCAGAGGTTCAACTTGAACATGAGTGTTCCTTCTGTCCTCCCCGTGTTAGTTCCTCCCGTCCGCCACGAAATGACCCTTCTCATTTCCGTCTTGATAATGAAGATTCATCAGATGATGATGATAATGATATAGAATGAAACAATCATTGAGTAATTTTATATACTTTGAACTAGACAATAGAACTTTGGTCCGTTTTGGAATGGGCTTGTAATAAGTGTTAACTTAGTTTTGTTAGTTAAATGTGTTAGTTCTATTGAACTTTATACGTTGTTGGTTTTAATATTGATGTTGATGTTGTTGTTGTTGTGTTGTTAGTTCGTATTGTTGTTGTGTTAGTATTGTTGTTGTTGTTGTGTTAGTATTGTTGTTGTTGTTGTTGTAATAGGATTTGGTATGCTGGCAGGTGGTGTGGCTGCCAAAATAGGCAGTTTCTGCCAAAATAAAACCCAAAAAAGCGACCAAAGTTGGTCTCTATTAAATCCATATTTCCAGAATAGCGACCAAAGGTGGTCGCTAACTAACCCAGATTTCCAGAATAGCGACCAACTTTGGTCGCTATGTTATTAAAAAAAATATTTTTTCTGGAAATTAGAGACCAATTGTGGTCGCTTTGGTTTAAAACAAATTAAATAAATTAGTAAAAAAATTATTTTTTCTGGAAATTAACGACCAATTGTGGTCGCGTATGTTTAAAACAAATTAAATAAATTAATAAAAAAGCAACCAACTTTGGACGCTATTTTCCAGATTTTAAAATATTATATTTTATTTACAGACCAAATTTGGTCGCTATATTTTGTATAATAAATAAATAAATAACTTAATTTAAAAATAGAGACCAAATTTGGTCGCTAAATTTATATTATTAAAATAATATAGCGACCAAAGTTGGTCTCTTTTTTTGATACCCGAAATATTTGGTCAATTTAACATAGAGACCAAAATTAGCGACCAACTTTGGTCTCTATGGTAAAGGGACCAACAAAATAGCGACCAAGCCTGTCTGGACGCATTTTGGTCGCTTTTCACTGTTTAGGGACCAACTTTGGTCGCTTTTTGTGGTCGTTTTTTCCCGAATTTTTAGTAGTGGGGGTGGTTTGAGCTAACCTTGTTGATTCAAGGCTCTTCTTTGGTACTAGATCTTTACCTTCTATCCTTCTATGGAGAAGATGTGATATTCGAAGTTGCATGGTTGGATACTTTAGGTTCGGTGCTTACGAACTATAAGACTTGCCAATTTGAGTTCTCGTGGGAAGGGGCACGGTATAGCTGGTTAGGAGATCCACCCCTCAATGTTCAACCAGTGCAATTCCAGTCTATTGGTCGGTTGATTGAGGTGGATGACATCACTTGTTACTATCGCCTGGAGTTGGTTCAAGATCACGAGCCGCCGACACCTTCCTACCCATCTGATTTGACAACCATGTTGCATAGATTTAAGGATGTGTTCTGCAAACCACATGGACTGCCCCCGTCTAGAGCATAGGATCATGTCATTCATTTCTAGCCTCGAGTAGGGCCTATGAATGTAAAACCTTATCGCTACCCCTACTTCCAAAAGCAGGTGATAGAACAATTGGTGTCCGACATGATGAAGGAAGGGATATTTTGACCCAACACTAGTCCTTTCTCTTCTCCAGTGTTACTGGTCAAGAAAAAAGATGTCACTTGGCGTTTTTGTGTGGACTATCGCGCGCTCAATGCTATCACGGTGTAAGACAGGTTTCCAATGCCCACAATCGATGAGTTGTTTGACGAACTTCATGGGGCTCGCTATTTTTCAAAGCTGGACCTGTTGTCTGGTTACCATTAAATTCCAATTAGGCCTAAGGACATGGAGAAAACTAAGAACTCATGAAGGCCATTACTAATTCTTAGTAATGCCTTTCGGATTGTTCAATGCACCCTCGACCTTTCAAGCTATCATGAACTCTGAATTTCGGCCTCATCTCCGTCGGTTTATTTTCGTATTCTTCGACGATACCTTGGTCTATAGTGGGTACTGGTAGTTACATTAGGAGCACCTAGCCATTATTCTTCAATTTCTCAAGGACCACAAATTGGTAGCAAAGGAGGCTAAGTGTTTATTTGGGCAAAAGAAGATCGATTACTTTGGCCATGCAGTTTCGGAGAAGGGGTTATCAGTCGATTCAACCAAAATTCAAGCTATTTTACAATGGCCAGTTCGACAAAATGTAAAGGAGGTTCATAGTTTTTTGGGCCTTGCTGGATATTATCACCCGTTTATCCGCCAATACGGGGGCTTTTGCATCCGTACCTACTTTTTGTGCCACGTTTTAATTTATACCAGCTTTGTAAAAAAAATTGCACACGTACCCGTACCCGCTTTTGCACATAACTTCAGCATGAAGGGCTGAAGTAGCAAAATCAATCACGCAAAACTTCAGCATTCTAGTAGATGGGCCTGAAGTAGCTTGCGAACTAGAGCTGAAGTTCCCAAGTTATAAAGACAACAACTTCAGCATACGGGGCTGAAGTTCCCCAGTTATAAAGACAAAAACTTCAGCATACCTCAGTTACACTAGGGAACTTCAGCTCTAGAGCTGAAGTTTTGTCTTTGTAAGTGGGGAACTTCCGCATACGAGGCTGAAGTTCCCCAGTTATAAAGACAAAAACTTCAGCATACGGGGCTGAAGTTCCCATTTTACAAAGACAAAACTTCAGCTCTAGAGCTGAAGTTCTCTAGAGCTGAAGTTTTGTCTTTGTAACTGGGGAACTTCAGCCCCGTATGCTGAAGTTGTTGTCTTTATAACTTGGGAACCTCGTAACTGGGAAACTTCAATTTTTTTGTCTTTGTAACTGGGGAACTTCAACCCCGTATGCTGAAGTTGTCTTTATAATTGGGGAACTTCAGCTTAACTGGTGAACTTTAGCTCAGCGAGGGAAAGGGAGCTAAAGTTATTTAAAACGTGGGTACAAGTTAAATTTTTTTTAAAAAGCGGGTATAAGATAAATGGGGGAGACCAAATAGGGTTCCCCGTGCAATTTTTACGCCAATTTGCTTCTATCGCTATCCCGATAACGGATTTGTTGCGAAAGGAACCGTTCAAGTAGACTGATCAAGCCCAAGCGGTATTTAAATTTCTCAAGAAGGCATTGGGCTCTGCTCCAGTTATTTCTCTGCCTGACTTCTCATTGTAATTCTATATTGAAACAAATGCTTCTAGGTCAGGAATTGGGGCTGTGCTATCTCAAGGAAGCCACCCAATATCTTACTACAACCATAAACTTTGTCCGCGCATGCAGAATTCTTAACCTATCGTCTAGAAATGTTCACAATAAGCCAAGCAGTCAGCAAATGCAAGAAGTACCTACTGGGTAAGTGTTTCATCATCCACACTAACCAACAAGCCTTGAAAATTTTGACTAATAAGGTGATACATAATCCAGAGCAGCAACAATAGCTTAGCAAATTGGTGGGGTATGATCTCAAGATTCTCTATAAGCCAAGAAAGCATAATATAGTTGTTGATGCTCTATCGCGCATTCTTGAGGCTTCTTTCCTAGCCTTGTCAAGTCGAAATTTCAACATCATTACCGCATTACAAAAGGCTAACCGAGAACATCCAGAACTATGTTAGTGTCATGATCCTAAATCCATTAAGATCGTGATGGAGCCGGACACCACAGTCAGGTAAGCCAACCCTCCTTAGTTAATTAAGTTCCTATTTTATTATTTTTGAAAATCTTACTTTTCATTTCATTATATAATGATCAAATAAAGTTACTGAGTAAACGACAATGATCAAATAATAGAGTTACCATGCTCGCAAATCATACATGCGACTGAGGTACTCATAGATACACACATTCACACAATAAATTCACATTTTATCAGGAAAACAATCACCCAAGGAGGTGATAAAATTCTATTTTAATGGACGCGAAGATAGTGTTTAAATCTTTTTCAGAAATTCATTTACCAAGTTCGATAAGGTTCAATCGTTTCCAAATTCATCAATAAAGTTACAAGTATGGCAAATAAAACATGCTTTTGGGTCCTAGACTACCCGGACATAAGCATAATAGTAGCTACGCACGGACTCCCATTACCTCGTGCGCATGTAGCCCCCACAAATAGCCTCACGTATTTAATTATTTCACCTATGGAGACAATTCCCTTTTACAAGGTTAGAAAGGAGACTTACCCCGCTCCGAAGATTCATAACCGGCCTCCAAGCCCTTCCGACGACTCACATTGATGCACCACACCCAAAACTAACCAAATAATGGGCAAACCAATGAAAATATACTCTAATACTTATAACAATTCAATTTATATAAATTTCCAACGCCACTCGGAAAGTTGACAAAATTTCCCTCGGGCCCACATGCCCGAATTTCGAAATTTTTGAAGATAAAGATTACACATAACTTTACGAACCCAAATATACAATTCTCTCTCAATTTTATGCTCAAATTCGTGGTAACAATCCGAAAATACAAATTCTAGGTTTACTCCCAAATCCCATAATTTCTACAAATTCCCATGTCCAAATCCGCATATTATCATGTATTTAATGAATAAATGGGAAGAAATCACTTACCTAGAGTTGCTTGATGAAAATCTCCCCTGGAAGCTCTCCAAAATTGTCCAAGCCAAATGAAAAAATGGGAGAAAAATGGCCAAATCCCGTCTTAAAATACACACTGCCCAGACCCGACCTCCGCACCTGCGGCCTCCAGCCTCGCACCTGCGGCTTCCTCCTCCCGAGCCGGGCTCCGCACCTGCGCTTCCGCATGTGCGGAAATAACCTCGCACCTGCGCCCCCAGCGAAGCCAACCAAATCCGCATCTGCGACGCCAAAGCCGCATCTGCGGCCCTTGTTGCGCAGGTGCAGTCACACCAGACACCAGGAGCCTTAGCCTTTCTCAACTTCCAAATTCAATCCGATAACCACCCGGAATCCACCCAGGGCCCCCGGGACCCCGTCCTATCACACCAACCATTTCCAAACATTATGCGGACCTTCTCGAGGCCCCAAATCATATCAAATAACATCGAAACAATGGATCACAATTCAATTCAATCCTTATGAACTTTGAAATTTCCAACTTCTACATTCGATGCCGAAACCTATCAAATCACATCCGATTGACCCCAAATTTTGCACGCAAGTCACATTCAACATTACAGACCTGCTCTAACTTTCGAAATCAGAATCCGACCCCGATATGAAAATTTCCACTTCCGGTCGGACTTCTTAAAAACTTTCAAATTTCTAACTTTAGCCAAATGACTCCAAAATGACCTAGGGACCTCTGAATTCACTTTCGATCGCGCTCCTAACACCAGAATCACCATACAGAGCTATTCCTAGACTCGCAATCCCAAACGGACATCAATAACACTGAATTGCACTTCAACCCAGACTTATGAAATTTCTTCTAAAATACTAACTTCCAAAATATGCGCCGAAATGCTCCCGGGTCATCCAAAACCCGTTCCGAACATACGCTTAAGTCCGAAATTAACATACGAACCTGCTGGAACTTTCAAATCCTGATTCTGAGGTTGTTTACTCAAAAATCCAATCTTAGTCAATTGTTCCAACTTAAGGCTTCGGAAATGAGAACTTTCTTTCCAATTTGACTCCGAACTTCCCAAAATTCAGTTCCGACCACACCTACAAGTCATAATACCTAAAATGAAGCTGCTCATGGCCTTAAACCGCCAAACGAAGCACTAGAGCTCAAAACGATCGGTCGGTCGTTACATTCTCTCCTACTTAAACATGCGTTCATCCTCGAATGCGCTAAGAACTGCTCTAGAGTTATCTGAAATCACCGTTTAACCCTGCATGCACCTACATGTGCTTCCATCACTCAGCTGAGCACATTACCTTGATCGAATCTGAAGATATCTTCTTTTATCCATTCAATAAGCTCAAAACCCAGTTCCAACTTCCGAAATTCTCTGCCAGGCCTGTTTCCAGTATATGAACACCGAATCAATCACTACACGAGGTACCAGAACATGATTTCATGCCTTTGATGACTTAGCACCATACACCCCATAATTCATCATTTAACCATAATGACATTCCATGATCCTTAATAGCCAAAATTCCACAAATATGATGCTCCCAATGCATCTCATGGCATATATATAGGTCCTGCTATAATGATTACGATACCGCCGTAACTGAGGAGATGTGTAGAAGTTTACAACCAACTACAGAGTCAACAAATCATTGAACCTCTTCTCTTGCCTAGAATCATCACCTCATTACGAACCAACTAATGGTATTTGTTCTTTAATATAATTCACATAATCTTATCGCACTGATCCCTGATCCGATAAATCTCGTCTCACCCAGTATAAACTGCTCAGATAACAAGTCACCCCAGACATGACCAACAGTCTCACATGATGCCACAATGTGCCAATAGGCCACAACTCAAACACGATACATAAGGAAATGACCCAGGAAGGGACTACTCGACTCCCACAACTAATATGAACTTTCCTCAGAAAATAGAAAGTAAAACACAAGAAAAGTAAATATAGGGGACTGTACTCAACATCACACGGTTGCGGCGTGCAACCCGATCCAAATAATATAATTGTGGCGGCGTGCCACCTGATCCACCCATAAAATTCACATAAGGAGATACACACCGAGCTAAATTGCTCATTACCACAAAATATCGAATATCAATCACAAGCACGCTAAGTGCATAATACCATCCTAGGGAGACTGATAGAGCCATACGCTACAAAACTCAAGCACAGCTGAGATGCAATATATATACTCTGAATCTCAAGAGCTATCCTGCTCACACAACATCATCACTATGCGGAATATCAACACATAAGAAACTATCAAGCCGTTTCACAACTCACACGGCACAATCATAATATTTCATGAAATGGACGAGGATGGAACAACATCTAATGTTCTAATACCTCTCCATGAGAAGCGCTATACTGAAATGAACAAACCTGACTCTTATGGAGCCCATAATTATATTTAAATCCATTCACAACCTTCAAGCCGATTTCACTCGCACTGAGCTAGGCTAATAGCCTTACATGGGTCCATAATAACCCACCTTTCCTCATAAAATGCAAGAACAACTATCACAGCCGGAGCAAAACCTCTACATCCGTAAGCAAATGAACCGAGCGCCCTCCAGGCATAAACTCTCAAATAAACAATATTATACTTCTTTATACTTGGTCTGAATCTTCAATCAATCAAGTGAAGACATGTCACACTCCTAAGATCTTCGCGTGGAATACACTTCCACGACCTCATGCACTAGATAACAAGTCTGCACCTCCATACCACCGGCCACACAACTGTTGTAAAGCCTACCAAGAATCTGCAACCAGAACGCAACGCCTCTTACACAACCACCAATCTCAGGTGATGCTGAAGACAATACCAGCTTACTCTAAACATCCAAATCCCTTTCCTTGCTCATCCGAACTCGTGACATCCTTGCCAACACCGAACTGCTACCTTGATCCTTGCTTCCAAATTTCATACCGTTCATTGCACCTAACATGCCAATATGCAATCGCACAGGAATCTCGTCATAACTCCTGAACCACCAATATGGTAAACACTTTATCACATAGAAACCTTTTACTTAACTCAATTCAAGAGAACCATAACAACACATGAGTTAATTCTCATACTTACAAAACATGCAAATCCTCAAGTAATAGTCTATACCACCATAATCCTTCCGGAATCCGCCTACACATGACATGCCATAATACTTGAATGCTTCCAAATAAAATCAATTACTGCGGCCATCAAGCACTCACACGCACCATCATAACTCACATGCATAACTAATCATGTTGAACGGACTGACTACTGCCGCCACTACACCAATTCCACCATGGCTGACCATTTAACTTTTCCAAATTTACATTACTCGCGTCATTCTCAAACTCCACTTTTGCAGGACATAATTAATTCACCTGTATACCTCCAACCGAAACTGATATGACACTTAGTCGCGCACTCAACTTATTAACATCAGACTCCCCCCACCTTGCTCAATACATAGATCAAGATGAACAACAACTCACAATGCCCATACGATAACACCACCACAATACCGCAGTGAGATTCAATTAAACCTTTCATAAGATCATATAACATGACCCATCTTATACCTTAATCCAATTCGCGCTCACCTTAGGGACGATGATGTCACAACCCAAAATCCTAACTCAGGTCGTGAGGGCGCCCAACAGTGGGGTCGGGCAAGCCAACACTCATTTTACTAAGGGTTCTTTCTTGTTTGAATAAAATTTCAACATATACCAAGTTTTTAAAGCTTATAACATAAATCTACAAGGATAATTACCCAGTTTTAATCAAAAGCGGTCATAAGGAGGCGTGGGCCAATATATACAGACCTGAAATCCATAATAACTACCACGTGTGTGCCAGGAACTAGTGTCACAAGTCCTACGGGCATACTAACAGAATATACAAAAGATATAATATACAGTCCCACTGTCTGAAAGAAATAGACGGGAAATAAGCAAAAGAAACTCCATGGTGCTGCCGAGGATCGTCAGGAGGAGCAGCTCACCGTGAAGTCAGGTCCAACTATGATCAAAATCAAGCTCCGGTGATAACCAGATGTACCAGCCTCAGAACCTGCACAATTAAGTACATAAGCATAGCATGAGTACATAAACAAATATGTACCCAGTGATTATCCCGCCTAACCTCGAAGAAGTAGTGACGAGAGGTCGACTTGAAACTCACTAAGGTCCAAAAAAATGATTAAACAAGATATAATATCAGTAACAGACATACGAGGATGATAAAAACCGTAAACATTAAAATTAACAGTAATTCAAATAAATACTGGAAGTAAATATACAATTACTACTTCATTATTCTTCTTTTTTTTTTCTTTCCTTTAAAATATCTGACCACTCAATATCCATAAAAGAACCATTAACAATTTAGCATGCGCATACATGATAAGGACAACGAGCGTGAGCCATCATAATGATCATATCTGTGCACTAACGAGGGTCGAACGACCCGAACCATAACATATCTTTCAATCTCGCCGTGGCGTACGACCCGCTCCCATGAGAGTGGGGGAAATAACACTCCGCTCTCGGAATGTAAATTGCGAAGCGGTCACATGCACTCACAATCCACATATTTATTCTTTATAAATTACTTTTCGTGAACAATTCCTTAAAATTACTCAAATTCTACGATCCCAGGGAAACAAGCCGCATGTAACAATAATTCATTAAGCATATAGTTCATTTCAAGGAAAAACATAAGGCATGGTATCGGCCTAACTACCCGGACATAACAATAATAGTCTCTACGTATGAACTCTCGTCACTTTGTGCGTACTTAGCCCCCACAAAAATTAGCACATAGCCATTTAAATCACCTAGGGGGACAGTTCCCTCTTACAAGGTTAGAAAGGAGACTCACCTCATGTCGAACCTACTCCCCGGGTCAAGAATGCGCCCGAAACTCCGAACTCGTCACCCAAGGACTCGAAACTAATCAAACGTTATGTTAATATATCAAATTATACTCAAAGCATGGAATTCTCCTACTACTTAGTCAAATTCATCATTCTTGAGGAAATCCCAAAATTGAACCCCGGGCCCGCATGCTCGGATTCCAAAAATTCTCGAAGGAAACACTCAACCATAACCTAAGGATCATTAATATATGATTTTTCGTATGATTTCATAGCCAATTCACGGGAAATTATCTAAATCCTCAAAAGCCCTAGGTTACTACCCAATTCCTTAATTTTCCACTAATTAGGTAGTTAAATTCAACTAGGAATTCATGCATTAACTAACTTTAGGGTAGAATTCACTTACCTTTTAGTTGCTAGGTCGTGGGACTCTTTTACAAGCTCTCAAAATCGTGTATGATGGAAGAAAGTGGAGTGAAAATTGGATAATCCCGCATTTAAAGACCTTATTTCCTATAGGGGTTTCCGCACCTGCGACTCGACGACTGCACCTGCGGAAAAATGGGACAAGAGCCTGGGCTCGCACCTGCGGGCAGGAGTCCGCACCTGCGACAACTGGGAAACCCACCTGGGGGTCGCACCTGCGAGGTTGAGACCGCAGGAGCGGTCTCGCACCTGCGACTGGGAAACTGCACCTGCGGTCACACCAGATCAGGTGCACCAGCAACTGCTTCAACTGGTTTTTGGCCTCGTTTGGTGCCCAAGAGGCACCTGGGCCCACCCGATCCCCCGTCCAAATATACCAACAAGTCCCAAATCATAATACGGACTCGCTCGAGCCTTCGGAATACCCACAAAAATGCTAAAACTCAAAATCACACCTCAAAACCCCTAGAACCAAACTTAGGAACTTTAAGTTTCTTGAATACGCTAACAATGCGCTGAACCGACCTATACTACTCGTAATGACACCAAATTTTGCAGGCAAGTCATAAATGACATAAAAGAACTATTCCCAGTCTCGGAATTGCGTTCGGACCTAGATAAAACAAAAACACGTCCCAAACCACAATATGAACTTAAGGAAACTCTTATTTCAATATTGGGTGCCGAAACGCTCCCGGGTCATACAAAACCCATTCCGAACATACACCCAATTCCGAAATCATCATACGAAGCTACCGGAACTGTCGAAACTCGATTCCAAGGTTGTTTACTCAAAATGTTGACCGAAGTCAAACTTGGCCTTAAAGGCCAACCTGAAGGAACCAAGTGTTCCAATATTGCTCTAAACACTTCCGAATCCCGGGTCACCCGCCCCCGCAAGTCATAAATCACAATAAGCCGCTATGGGAAGTTTCGTTTAGGGGAACGGGGTTCGATAACGCAAAACGACAGGTCGGGTTGTTACATTCTCCACCTCTTAAACAAACGTTCATCCTCGAACGGGTCTAGAATCATACCTAAAGTGCTGAATAAGTGTGGATATTTTCTCCGCATGTCCTCCTCGAACTCCCAGGTCGCTTCGTCGACTGGTTGGCCCCTCCACTAGACCTTCACCGCAGAGACTCTCTTGGACCTCAACTGGCGATCATGTCTATCGATAATAGCAACTGGCTCCTCCTCGTAGCCCAACCTCTCATCCAACTGAATAGTGCTGAAATCAACCACATGAGAGAAGTCGGCGTTGTACCTCCAGAGCATGGATACATGAAAGACCGGATGAACTCTTGACAAACTGGGAGGCAAATCTAGCTCATAAGCAACCTCCCCAACTCGCCTCAACACCTCGAAGGGACCTATAAACCTTGGGCTCAGCTTGCCCTTCTTCCCGAACCTCATAATACACTTCATTGGCGAGACTTTCAACAGGACCTTATCTCCTTCCATAAATGATACATCATGCGCCCTCTGATCCGCGTAGCTCTTCTATCTGGACTGTGTTGTGCGGAGCCTCTCCTGAATCAACTTCACCCTCTCCAAAGCATCCCTCACCAGGTCGGTGCTTTATAACTTAGCCTCGCCAGGCTCAAACCACCCTATAGGAGAACAACATCGCCGACCATACAAAGCCTCAAATGGAGCCATCTCGATGCTGGACTGGTAACTATTATTGTAAGCAAACTCGGTCAAAGGAAAGAACTGGTCTCACTGACCTCCAAAGTCAATCACACATGCCCTGAGCATGTCCTCCAATATCTGAACTGTACGCTCTGACTGGCCATCAGTATGAGGGTGAAATGTTGTGCTGAGGTCTATCTGGGTACCCATCTCACTATGTAATTCTCTATAGAAGTGCGAGGTGAGATGAGGAGCTCGATATGATATAATGGACACCGGCACACCGTGCAACCGGACTATCTCTCGAAGGTAGATCTATGCCAACCTCTCAGAAGTATATGTAGTAGCCACTGGAATGAAATGCGCTGATTTGGTCAATCTATCCACAATGACCCAAACCGCGTAAACCTTCCGCAGAGTCCGAGGCAACCCAACCACGAAGTACAAAGTGATGCATTCCCACTTCCACTCCAGAATAGGCATCTACTGAAGTAAGCCTCCTAGCCTCTGGTGCTCATACTTAACCTGCTGGCAATTAAGACACCTAGCCACATACTCGACAATGTACTTCTTCATCCGCCTCCACCAGTAATGCTTCTTCAAATCACGATACATCTTCGTAGCACCAGGATGGACAAAATACCGAGAATTGTGTGCCTCCTCTAGAATCCTCCCTCTCAATCCATCGACATTAAGAACACATAAACGGACCTGAAGTATCAGAACACCATCCTCGCCAGTAGTAACCTCCTTGTCACCACCCTGAACCACTATCTTTCGAAGCTCTGCCAAGTACGGATTATCAAACTGCCGAGCCTTAATATCTCCCAATAACGAAGACTGAGCAACCACATGTGCTAAAACTCGGCGAGGCTCTGAAAGGTCTAACCTCACCAGGCGATTAGCCAAGGACTGAATGTCCAAGGCTAGAGGTCTCTCCTCTGCTGCAATGTAAGCCAAACTACCCATACTCTCTGCCTTCCTGCTCAAGGCATCTTCTACCACGTTTGCCTTGCCCGGATGATAAAGAATGGTGATATCATAATCCTTCAACAACTCAAGCCATATGCGCTGCCTCAAATTAAGGTCCCTCTACTTAAACAAGTGCTGCAAGCTGCGGTGGACTGTATAAACCTCACAGGACACCCCATACAAGTAGTGCCTCCAAATCTAAGATCATGAACAATCGCCGCCAACTCTAAATCGTGAACAGGGTAATTCTTCTCATGAACCTTTAGCTGGTGCGAAGCATAAGCAATAACTCTCCCTTCCTGCATAAACACACCCCCAAGCCAACGCGCGAAGCGTCGCAATACACTGTATATATCCCTGAACCGGAAGGTAATACCAGAATTGGTGCTGAGGTTAATGCTTCCTTGAGCTTCTGAAAGCTCGCCTCACACTCGTCGGACCATCAAAACGGGGTATTATCCTGAGTCAATCTAGTCAATGGAGCTGCAAAAAAAGAGAACCCCTCCACAAATCAGCGATAATAGCCTGCTAGGCCCAAAAAGCTCCTGATCTCTTTAGCTTAAGTAGGACGCGACCAACTTTGAATTGCCTCAATCTTCTGAGGATCAACCTTGATACCATCTCCGAAAACCACATGCCCCAATAATGCCACGGAATCCAACCAGAACTCACACTTGGAGAACTTAGCATATAGTTTCTATTCTTGCAAAGTCTGGAGCACAATTCTCAAATGTTGCCCGTGCTCCAGCTGCTCAAACTGATATCGAAACTCTTCTCTCTCATAGGGTGGGATATACCTATCTAGAAACATCTAAGTGAACTGCTCCCAAGTGATAGGAGGAGAATTTGCTGGCCTGCTGAGAATATAGGACTGCCACCATCTGCGAGCTCTGCCCTCTAACTGGAAGGTAATGAAGTCCACTCCATGGGACTCTAATATCCTCATATTGTGCAGCCTATCCCTGCACCTGTCAACAAAATCCTGGGTATCCTCGCCTCGCTCACCCCCGAAGACTGGAGCGTGCAATCGAGTCCATCTATCCAATAACTTATGCGGATCGCTGTCCGAAGCTGGTCTGGGCTCAGGTGCTGCTGCTACAGGCTGGACCCCTCCCACGGGCAGTGTACCCGGGGTATGATGTAATGTTGCTGCCTGACCTGGAGCCCGGGCGGTAGGAGTTTGGACCCCCCCTCTTGCCTGAGATGTGGCAAGATCTGCTGGAAGTAAACCAGCCTGGGACAAAGTATCCATAAACCGCATCATACGGCCCATGATCTCCTGGAAGCCTGGCGCCGTCATAAAGTCCACTAGAGTAGGACCTGCTGGGGGTACCTCACCTTGCTCCTCTATAGTAGGATCCTCTGGTGGTGGTGCAACTGGAATAGCTCGGGGACACCGTCGTCCCCTACCTTGGGCCGGTGCCCTCCCCTGGCTTATGCCACGGCCTCAAAAAATGGAGGTAGCGGCCCCTCGCGTCCTTACCATATGTGAGAGAATAGAAGAATGAGATTTAGTAAACCACCGACTGCACGATAGAATAAAAATAAGGAGAGGTTTTCCTAGCACCCTATAGCCTCCTGAAGATAAATACAAACGTCTCCGTACTGATCCGCAAGACTCTACTGGGTTTTCCTGTGACTCGTGAGAGTTACGTGAACCTAGAGCTCTGATACCATGTTCTCACGACCCAAAATCCTAACTCAGGTCGTGAGGCGCCCAACAGCAGGTTCGGGCAAGACAACACTCATTTTACTAAGGGTTCTTTCTTGTTTGATTAAACATTTCAACATATACCAAGTTTTTAAAGCTTATAACATAAATCGACAAGGATAATTAGCCAGTTTTAATCAAAAGCGGTCATAAGGAGGCGTGAGCCAATGTATACAGACCCGAAATTCATAATAACTAGCACGTGTGTGCCAGGAACTAGTGTCACAAGTCCTACGGGCATACTAACAGAATATACAAAAGATATAATATACAGTCCCACTTTTTGAAAGAAATAAACGGGAAATAAGCAAAATAAACTCCATGGTGCTGCCGAGGATCGTCAGGAGGAGTAGCTCATCGTGAAGTCAGGTCCAACTATGATCAGAATCGAGCTCCAGTTTAATAACCATATGCACCAGCCTCAGAACCTGTACAATTAAGTACAGAAGCGTAGCATGAGTACATAAACAAATATGTACCCAGTGAGTATCCCGCCTAACCTCGAAGAAGTAGTGACGAGAGGTCAACTTGACACTCACTAAGGTCCAACGAAATGATTAAACAAGATATAATATCAGTAACAAACATACGAGGATGATAAAAACCGTAAACATTAAAAATAACAGTAATTCAAATAAATACTAGAAGTAAATATAGAATTACTACTTCACTATTCTTTTTTTTATTTCCTTTAAAATATCTGGCCACTCAATATCCATAAAAGAATCATTAACAATTTAGCATGCGCATACAAGATAAGGACAATCGGCCTGAGCCATCATACTGATCATATATGTGCACTGCCGAGGGTCGAACGACCCGAACTATAATATATCTTTCAATCTCGCCGTGGCGTACGGCCCACTCCCATGAGAGTGGGGGAAATAACACTCCGCTCGCGGAATGTAAATTGTGAAGCGGTCACATGCACACACAATCCACACATTTATTCTTTATAAATTAATTTTCGTGAACAATTACTTAAAATTACTCAAATTCCATGATATCAGGGAAACAAGCCGCATGTAACATTAATTTATTAAGCATATAGTTCATTTCAAGGAAAAACATAAGGCATGGTGTAGGCCTAAATACCCGAACATAACAATAATAGTCGCTACGTACGGAATCTCGTCACTTTGTGCGTACGTACCCCCCCACAAACATTAGCACATAGACATTTAAATCACCAAGGGGGACAGTTCCCTCTTACAAGGTTAGAAAGGAGACTCACCTCGTGTCGAACCTACTCCTCGGGTCAAGAATGCGCCCGAAACTCTGAACTCGTCACCCAAGGACTCGAAACTATTCAAACGTTACGTAAATATATCAAATTATACTCAAAGCATGGAATTCTCCTACTACTTAGTCAAATTCATCATTCTTGAGGAAATCCCAAAATCCAACCCCGGGACCGCATGCTCGGATTCCAAAAATTCTCGAAGGAAACACTCACCCATAACCTAAGGATCATTAATATATGATTTTTGTATGATTTCATAGCCAATTCACGGGAAATTCTCTAAATTCTTGAAAGCCCTAGGTTACTACCCAATTCCTTAATTTTCCACTAATTAAGTAGTTAAATTCTACTAGGCATTCATGCACTAACTAACTTTAGGATATAATTCACTTACCTTTTAGTTGCTAGGTCGTGTGACTCTTTTCCAAGATCTCAAAATCGTCTATGGTAGAAGAAAATGGAGTGAAAATGGGATAATCCTGCATTTAAAAACCATACTGCCTATAGGGATTTCCGCACCTGCGACTCGACGACCGCACCTACGAGCAATAGCTCGCACCTGCGGAAAAATGGGACAAGAGCCTTGTCTCGCACTTGCGGGCAGGAGTCCGCACTGCGGGAAAGGGCCCGCACCTATGAGAACTGGGCAACCCACCTGGGGGTCGCACCTGCGAGGCTGGGACCGCAGGAGCGGTCTCGCACCTGCGATTGGGCAACCACACCTGCGGTCACACCAGATCAGGTGCACCAGCAACTGCTTTAGCTGGTTTTTGGCCTCGTTTGGTGCCCGAGAGGCACTTGGGCCCACCCGAGCCCCCGTCCAAATATACCAACAAGTCCTAAATCATAATACGGACTCGCTCGAGCCTTAGGAATACCCAAAACAACGCTAAAACTCAAAATCACACCTCAAAACCCCTAGAACCAAACTTAGGAACTTTAAGTTTCTTGAATTCGCTAACAATGCGCCGAACCAACCTATACTACTCGGAATGATACCAAATTTTGCAGGCAAGTCATAAATGACATAACAGAACTATTCCCGGTCTCGGAATTCCTTTCGTACCTCGATAACACAAAAACATGTCCCAAACCACAATATGAACTTAAGGAAACTCTTATTTCGATATTGGGCGCTAAAACGCTCCCGGGTCATACAAAACCTATTCCGAACATACGCCCAAGTCCGAAATCATCATACGAAGCTACCAGAATAGTCAAAACTCGATTCCAAGGTCATTTACTCAAAATGTTGACCGAAGTCAAACTCTTCCTTAAAGGCCAACCTAAAGGAACCAAGTGTTTTAATATTGCTCTAAACACTTCCGAATCCCGGGTCACCCGCCCCCGCAAGTCATAAATCACAATAATCCGCTATAGGAAGTTTCATTTAGGGGAACAGGTTCCAATAACACAAAACGACCGGTCGGTTCGTTGTAGATGATAACTATAAATCGACACATAGAAACTCAATTCGCACTCACTTCGAGTGATTCCATTCCACGAGACTAATTTGTCTCCAAGCCCATGAACCGTCACATCTTCGACCGACATACCCATTATGATAACCCTTCTATGAACCCGAAGTTATTTCTCCCTTTTATGAACCCAAATGCTACGCTACACGCCGAAGATAACGTAGAACACTCCAACCATTCATTTTTTTATCTTTCCCATAATTCGCTGCAAAAGCTCGATTCTTAACCATACTGTGGGCTTGAAATCCTTAGACACCACATTCTGGCCTTCAAATTTACTAGGACCGCTATTGAGAGTCACCCACTTTGGCTTAGTCCCGAATATAATCAACTCCATGGCTTCGATGGTATCTGAAAACCCATCTTGAATAAGCACCCGATTGAATCACTTCCCTTGCAAATTACCTCTGCACTAAGCTTAATCCTGAATCCTTCCAAAGCCTAAACCTGATTCCATAAGGCCAACCTTTGCACACATTTATTAAATCCTATGCTGAATTACTACTCATGTCTTCTTCCCTTAGCTGTAATAACCCACTAATATGACAATGGCCAGAATTTTTGCCAGTAAATACCCATGCAACCCAATCGCAGGCGGTGGAACTCTCCCACTTAGCCTGAAGCCGTTATCACACAAATCTGAAACTCACCAAGAACCTTCCTTCCTTGTTGACATGATTGATGCGATACTAAATTGCATAGTCTAACATGTGATATACCTTACATTTGAAGTGCTTTAATGATAAAAATACACTTGTTAGGTGCTTAATGGAGTTTATTTCATGTGTAGGTGAATTGGAGATGGAAACAGAGCTAAAGGGATGCAAATACGTCAAAAATACGCAAAAGGAGACACCCGGGCGATAGCAGGGCGTTTGCCCCTAAATCCGGGCACCCCCTGGCGTTAGGGGGGAGTTTTCCCCATAAGTCCAGGCACCCCCAGGCGTTAGGGGGGCGTTAGGTCCCAAACGCCAGGCCTGCCCTGGCCTTAAGGGGGCGTTTGGCCCCAAACGCCCGGTGTCCCAATTTCGGCCAGATTCGTGTTTTGACGAGTTTAAGTGTTTCCCATTGAAATAGAAGTCTCCTACATGGTTAGGGTTGGCCCAAAACATATAAATAGACCCCAAACAACATAACTTAGGAGTACGGAAGAATATACGGAAGGATTCAACAAGACAACACCATAGAAGTGACAAACATCGATTTCTACGTCTAGTATTCTTTACTTTGTATTTCAATTATGCAATTCCTTTTAGTTTTGGTTCTCAATAGCATGAGTATCTAATTTATTTAGTTAAGGGTTTTGGTAGAACCCGTTGGGGATGAATTCATTGTGATATTAATAT
>ML344109.1:0-33807 GCA_005239505.1 Nicotiana paniculata | reverse complement strand
CGATCCCGACCATTCGGGTAAAAGCTACACGACCCTTACTTTCATACTTATATAGTAGTGTGGTGAGGCGCTGTCACATACCTCCCTAAGAAAACTCTAAATCAAATAGACTGTATCCAATGAGATTTCATATGGGGCTCTACATCTGGTTCAAAAAAAGTTCACTACATTGGCTGGAAAAATATCACTAAGCCTAAAGAAGAGGGAGCTTTAGGAATATTAACGGCAAATAAGAAAAACATTACTGCCCTAGGCAGTCTTGCTTGGAGATTAATGACTAACACCACCACTCTATGGTCTAGGTGTTTGATCCACAAATATGCTAGGAGAGATCCCAAGATTATAAAATCCTTTTGTGTGGAAGAGCATTCAAAAATTATGGTCTATATGCTCAAAAGGCATCCTTTGGTATCCCTGTGAAAAATCTAACCTTAGTCTTTGGTCATCTTACTGGATACCAAATACAAAATCTCTTAGAGAATCCTTAATTGGCCCCCTTAAAAAAGAGGAAACTTATTTACGCATTAAAGACATCTTATTAAACAATCAATGGAATTTCTCTAAAATATCTTTCCTCATCCCCGAATAAATCCATCTAAACATCAAAAAAATTCCTTTGCCCCTTAATAAAAATCAATACACCCCCATATGGTCCACGAATTCAGATGGATGCTTCACATCCAAAAGCTGCTCATTGCTCTTAAGGGATCATACAAAACCAAGTTGATTTTAAATGGATATGGGACCTATCATTCCCTAACAAGATAAAATTCTTTTTATGGCAATGTATACACAACAAAATTCCATGT
Source organism: Nicotiana paniculata (assembly GCA_005239505.1). Lineage (NCBI taxonomy): Eukaryota > Viridiplantae > Streptophyta > Magnoliopsida > Solanales > Solanaceae > Nicotiana > Nicotiana paniculata. The sequence continues at coordinate 32,998 of ML344109.1, read as the reverse complement.
AGACAATATTTGAGTCACATTGGCATTAACATCGACAATATTTATGCAATCTGCCATAAGGAAGAAGAGTCCCCAAACCATATTTTTCTCAGATGCACCACTTTTAAAAACATGTGGGACAGGCTTGACTTAAATGTAACCTCTTTTACTAATTCAAACTGACTAATTAGTATTAGAGACATCCAGACAAATTATATTTACACTAAATTAACTTGGAACCAATTCTTTCTTTTTGTTATTTGGGGCCTTTGGTTAAATAGAAACAAAAACAATATCAACAATACTAATATAAATCCCTCCATCAAAGAAATCGCCAAATTTGTCATACAATATCATCTGATTGGTCACGGCAATCAACATATTGGTAAAACAACTCCAATTTTCATTAAATGGCATGCTCCCCAAGTGGGATGGACAAAGCTCAACATAGATGGATCATTTGAAAACCACCAAAGTGGAATAGGGGGAGTATTTCAAAACCAAAAAGGAAAGTGGATAATAGGGTTCCAACAATGTATTCAAGCTCTAAACCCTCTCCATGCAGAACTTCAAGCGATCCACGCAGGGCTTCAAATGGCAGTGCTATAAAAGCTAACACCAATTGAAATTGAAACAGACTCAACAGATGCAATCAAAGCTATCACAGAGGGACACATATCATTGAACTCATTGGTTTTGTCTTGCAGATCATTAATGCTCCAGGTGAAGGACCACCAACTACTACATAATTTCAGGAAAGGGAATGCGGTCGCGGATTCTTTAGCAAGGGATGCGAGGAAAAGATGAAAAAACAAGTATCTACAAGACGAAGTCAAAGTTTTTGGATCTCCGCCTTATTTTGTTGAAGACATGATTAATAAGGACATGTCTGGGGTTATTATCTCTTCAAAAAAACTAACAAATACTACTTGTAATCTTCTAAGGACAATGGGCAACAAGGGTATTAGCCAGGAAAATGTATTTTTCTTTGAAAGGTTATCGAACCTTAGTCACAGACAAGATAGCACCATGGGTGACTCTAATGTAATATCCTAAAACTTTATGTTATATATATATATATATATGCCTTATTTATTATCAAAAAAAGAAATTCAGGACTAAGTATCATGAACATCTGAACTGCTAATTTGTAATTAAAGATATGAGATTCGAATTTCTGAACTTTTAAGACACGGTATTCTAAATTTAAGCAAATTATTTATTTTTTAAATACATTATAAACATTGAATATATCTTAAACATGATATTCAAAAGTGGCTATCTAGTGTCATTTCCCCCATAGAACAATTAGCAATTGGAATGAAGAACTTTACTAGGCTTGTAAGATGGCTGATCACGCCCAACTATGCCTTATAAAAAGGATAAAGCGGTCGTTGCAAATATAATCCGGTTTATAAGTCCGGAGTCGAATCTCATAAAGAACTAAGGCTTAGCTACAAATATTCAATATCGCAAAGAAACACAAGCTTGAACAATTCTTAACTTATAGATATTAAGATTCTTGTGTTTAACTAATTAACAAATTAAAATAGTAAATTAACAACTAAAGATATTATGTGTTGGAGAAAAGATTAAGGAGGTCTAGGGTTATGATTTCCTCAATTGTCGGAATCATTCCCGCTACGTCTTCTATAATTTCGCTTAAGTATTTTGTACCAATCATGAGCACTCTACATGTTGTAATTCTCTCCCAAGTAACTACCACAATTTACTAAACATATTCTCCCGAATTACGCTAGCTGGCATTAAGTACGGCTCACTTAGATCGCACTCAAGGTTTCATTATCCTTAATCCCACATTTAAACCCTTCGTTATTGATTCCTCATATACGTCGGGAGTGATGTTATTCAACAACTACCTAAATATGCACTCTCTCCCGAGTAATACACACTAAATAGGCACAGTCGATTGAGAGCTCTTCAACCAACCACAATATAAACGTAGTTGGACAAGTAGAGAAATCCAACGACTCAATTATATAAAAACATAACAAGAATTTATCCTACAAAAGGTTCCATCAAAACCCTAGATAAGAAATTAGCTATTCATAAAAGTATGTAAAAATACAATACTAAAAGTCATAACCAACAATGAAAAATAGGAAGAGGAAGGAAAAACTCATAGAAGAATTTGCCGCCTTGCTCCTATTGTGTCTCTGCCTCCTTTGGTCGAATCTGTGCCTCAAATTTTTCCAACCTCTAAAAATACCATTTTTACATGTATATATACCAAGTAGGGTCGGGCCCAAACAATTATACCTTCTCTTACGCGAAAAAGGACAATTTTTCAGGTCTGGATGATCGCGGTCGCGGTATTTTCCCAGTGCGCTGCCTCAATCCACGTCCATGTCCGCGGTCGCAGTTTCGACCGAGTTTTTCACCCTGTTCTGTTTGAAATTTGGAAAATTATAAAACATGAAAGTTGTATCCCTTTGAGTTAGATTTTCAACCATATATTATATATCCCAAATGGAGTTCTAAGCAAAGAGTTATGTCTATTTTACTAGATAGTGTGCAATATACCCACTCGAGTCTTCGTTTGTTCTTAACTATCAAATTTGACCCCTGAACACGATTCCGGCTTAATTCCTTGGGCTTTTACTCAGACTTCAGAGCTCCAAATCACTTGAATTCATTTCTTAACATCTATATAGCTCGGAATCACTCCTACAAGGCATAAAACACACAATTAGTACAAAACACTAGCGATTAAAGCTCAAACTCAATTAAAGTGCAGTAAATTAGAGTACAATAAGCGATTAAAATACACAATTATAACCTATCATCAACACACCACACTAAACCATTACTCGTCCTCGAGCAATCAAACTACACTTTATATAGACACGACCTTTTTAAACAATTCTCCTAACTCATCAGACCAAGAATATTTAAAATAGACTAAGCACAAAAAAATAACATCCTCACCTCAAGATTTGACCCACAAGTACCACGCATTATTCGCAACTCATCCACTTACTCTAACATAGAGGTCACTGACATTACCTTTCCTTCATGAATCAAGTGCCCTCACACAACAAAAGAGAGTAGTTCCACACAACAAAATTTAATAACCCTTAGGAACTCAAGATAGAAAGAATTCACTCACTCTCAGAAATAACATTCATATGCCACAAAAGATGCACCATAGGCTTGCCGTAGTATACTACTCTACGAATCGAGCTTATTCAGTATAGGATCACATGTGACTTTATTTGGTTGTAATATAGGTTGCGGGACGGGTAGGATACATTTAGATATAAGAGTGAATACATCTCCCTAAGCACTTTAATACATATACTTTAACATTAAACCCCATACTTATGTCAAACCAAACTCCGCCTTCACATCAATGTATTTTACCCCATACTTCTTTAAGTACAAGCACAATTACATCAAGAGTCACCACTTATCAAGGAATTTTGTTTTTCACAACAATACAACTTTTTTTTTTTTTTTTAATTTATTTAAGTGACTCTTCCTTTTTCAAAACAATGCACTTTTCTCCTTATTTCATTAGTTCCACTCAAAAGCCAAATTAACCACCCCACACTTTAACTTTTACACAATTCATAACACTTCAAGTGCTCATAAGAGATTAGAAGGTTCAAATAGATGGTTAATTCAAGCAAATGGGAAAGGCTTGTAATGTGGTTTCCAAAGAAACAGGATTACAGACTTAAAGGGGTTAACTACGATACATAACAATTAGGCAGGTAAAATATACATATATGGCTCAACAAAGAAACGCCTATATCACTTCCAAGACTGAACAAAACTACTATTTCGCTTTGCAAACACACGAGACAAGTTCTAGGCATCAAATGCAATGCACAGAATAACACACAAACCTCACACACACATGACACTTAACTCACTCAAGATTAGATACATCAAGACACTCTAGTCAAAGCAATTAAGCAAATTTGAAATCATACAATTTAAGGTACTTATACAAGAGTCAAAAACTGAGTCTAAACGTCACAACCAAAGTACTCACTATTCTCAAGGCATAACAAAGTCAAGAGATATTGCTTCATTTCAAAACACAACACAATGGCTCCTATTCCTAAAAAAATAATACTAACTACACCCGGTTCAAACAAAACCCTTGGAAAAGAACCGCGACACAAAGAAAAATCAAGGGGGAATTGCTACACTACCTAATAAAATAAAATCTTTTTATTTTTTTTTCTTTAGATTTAAATACCTCAAGAAAATTGTCTAACAGATCCATCGTCAGGAAAAGTCCAATCTTTTCTATTTTTGTAAAAAAAAAAAATTTATTCTATTAAACTAACACAACTAAAATAGCATAGAAAGTCACCCAGACAATCTCCTCACCCCACACTTAAAATTGTGCATTGTCCCCAATGCACACCCATACATACAAGAGGGTAAAAGAAACTTTCTGGTAGACCAAAGGCCGAAGCACTAGCATCTCATGAGGTACTCAGACTTCTCCTAGGTCTGGTCCTTCGTGCGGGTACCTCACACTTAGTTCCAACTAATGGTTTGTTGTTGCACCCTTCCAATAGCTTTGCTTTCCATGCTCCTAGAAAATAAAAAATCGAGACTATAAAAATAATACAATAAAAAAATAAAAATAAAAAAACAAAAGAAAGCAGTAAAGTTGTGTTGCCTCCCAACAAGCGATTGATTTAACGCCACGGCACGACGGAATCACTTTCTGCCTCCACTTCGAACCTATGAATTTGATCCCAAGTTTTGATTCTGCTCTATGATCATATTCTTGGGGCGATACAAATTATTGTTAGCCAAATTAAATGATGCTTTATGAACTTTTTGGCTTTCAACCGAGGAATGTCACTTTGCCTAGACGGCCTTGAAAATTTCAGAATATAGGGCTCATCTACCTCTTCCTTTGACTCTTGCATTGGCTCATACGACTCGATTTCCATTTCACCATCTGAACATAATGTAGAGAAGTGTTTGGAATGAGGTCCAACACGCTCAAATACATGAACTTCAAGATTTTTAACCTCCTCAACACCAATCGCACTAGAGTCAACTAAATTTGTATCTTCAACGTCTTTGGTTGACTCTAGTATTACTTCTTCAACATCGGCATCCTCAAATTCTAGCTGGTTAGAGTGTTGGGGTTCCACTTTGGACCCCTCCATTGGCACCTTAATTTCCCTCTCTAATGCACACTGCTCCCGGCTACTATTCATAATATTGGCATATTGAGCATTAAAATCTTCAACAAGTTGAATCAGTTGAGCCTCCAAGTTGCGAATAGTTGCATCTTGCCTTTGTACCCACAGTTGTATCTCATTATTTTGTTCCACAAAGCACTTTAGCATATCCTCGATCATTTTCAGGTCATCATCCCTGGGTTCTTTGTTCCTATTAACTTCACAAGAAAAAGAAGAACCATCAAAGTAAGGGGTTGGGGGAAGATAAGAAATATAAGCACAACCATGAAAGTGACCATCTTGACCACCACACATATCACACACATTCCACACATAATATTGAGTTGGTGCACATAACTCACTCTCGGGAATATTTTGATAATTTTACCCTGGGTGGTTTCCTCCACAGTATGCATAACGAGGATCAAAAGTAGAATTACCAACGTCAAAACTCTCATAATTCCAAGATGCCATGTCTCTCAGATCAAAAACAAAAAATTAAAATAAAATAAATAATCAAATACACGAAAACAAAAATAAAAGTTCAAACTTGCAACCAGCAAAAATATGTACACCTACAGCTGCATCGTTAGCTCCTCGGCAACGGCGCCAAAATTTGATCACGCCCAACTATGCCTTATAAAAAGTACAAAGTGGTTGTTGCAAATATAATCCGATTTATAAGTCTGGAGTCGAATCCCACAGAGAACTAAGGCTTAGCTACAACTGTTCAATATCGCAAAAAAACACAAACTTGAACAATTCCTAACTTATAGATATTAAGATTCTTGTGTTTAACTAATTAACTAACAAATTAAAATAGTAAATTAACAACTACAGATACTACGGGTGGGAGAAAAGATTAAGGAGACTAGAGTTATGATTTTCCCAATTGTCGAAATCCTTCCTGCTACGTCTTGTATAATTTCGCCTAAGTATTCTCTACCGATCATGAGCGCTCTGTGTGTTGTAATTCTCTCCCGAATAACTACCACAATTTACTAGACATATTCTCACGAATTACGCTAGCTGGCATTAAGTACGGCTCACTTAGATCGCACCCAAGGTTTCGTTATCCCTAATCCCACCTTTAAACCCTTCGTTATTGATCCCTCATATACGTCGGGAGTGATGTTGTTCAACAACTACCTAAGTATGCACTCTCTCCCGAGTAACACATACTAAATAGGCACAGTCGATTGAGATCTCTTCAATCAAACACAATATAAACGTAGTGGAACAAGTAGAGAAATCCAACGGCTCAATTATATAAAACATAACAAGAATTTATCCTACAAAAGGTTCCATCAAAACGCTAGATAAGAAATTAGCTATTCATAAAAGTATGTAAAAATACAATACTAAAAGTCATAACCAACAATGAAAAATAGGAAGAGGAAGGAAAAACTCGTAGAAGAATTCCTCGCCTTGCTCCTATTGTGTCTCTGCCTCCTTAGGTCGAATATGTGTCTCAAATCTGTCCAACCTCTCAAAATACCGTTTTCCCATGTATATATACCAAGTAGGGTCGGGCCCAAATAATTATACCTTCTCCTACGCGAAAAAGGATAATTTTTCAGGTCTGGACGATCGCGGTCGCGGTCCGGGCGCGGTATTTTCCCAGTGCACTGCCTCAGTCCACGTCCAGATCTGCGGTTTCGACTGCGTTTTTCACCTTGTTTTGTTTGGAATTTTGGAAAACATGAAAAATAAAAGTTGTAAACCTTTGAGTTAGCTTTCCAACCATATATTATATAGCCCAAATGGATTTCGGAGCAAAAACTTATTTCTATTTTACTAGACAGTGCGCAATATGCATACTCGAGTCTTTGTTTGTTCTTAACTATCAAATTTGACCCCTGAACACGATCTCGGCTTAATTTCTTGGGTTTTTACTCAGACTTCAAAGCTCCAAATCACTTGAATTCATTCCATAAAATCTATATAATTCGGAATCACTCTTACAAGGCATAAAATACATAATTAGTATAAAACACTAGCGATTAAAGTTCAAACTCAATTAACATTCAATAAATTAAAATATAATAAGCGACTAAAATACATAATTATAACCTATTATCAATGGTCGAAAGAGATAATGAATTGTGTGCTATTATGTTTTTGCGATGCTCGTAGCTGTTATTTGGAGAAAAAGAAACAAGATCAGATTTTAGAACATACAACTTGAGGCTACTCGCCGATGTAGAGAAGTTGCTCTACATAGAGGCAGGGGGCATTGACAAGTGGCAGAAACCTCTACAAGACTTGTATATTCTTTGTCATAAGTTATATAGCGATTAAGTAGGCCTTTGGACATAAGAATTGTACAATTCTCAAAAAAGTGATTTTTTTCCCAAGTAAAAGCGGTATTTGAAAATTAGAATTGTGCTTGGACATAAATATAATTTTTTATTCTTTTTAAAGTTTTTGTGAGTGATCTGAGCAAACATTTTGAAAAAGAACTTTTTAGAATTTTTTAAATCCAAAATTTATTTTCAAGTAAAAATTAAAAATTTTATGGTCAACCACTGATTTTGAAAAAAAAGGAAAAACTTTCGAAAAAAAGAAAAAAATCATGGCCGAACGAGCTCTTATGTAGGCGTTTGGACATAAGAATTGTACAGTTTCGAAAAAAAAAGTTATTTTTTTCAAGTAAAATGGTATTTGAAAATTATACTTGTGTTTGGACATGAATATAATTTTGGGTTGTCTTTGAATTTTTGTGAGTGATCTGAGTGAAAATTTTGAAAAACAACCTTTTAGAGTTTTCAAATTTTCAAAAATTTTTAAACTAATTTTCAAGTGTAAATTAAAATTTTTATGGCCAACCGCTGATTTCAAAAAAAAGTAAAAGATATTTCATGGTCGAACGAACTCTTAATTTGTTTGGTTTTATATTCTTGATTATGCCGGTTGTGATATAATAGTTAAAATAGTACGAGCTAGTCATTTTTTGGACTGGTTATTTAAAAATATCCAGCGGTTGCCAAATCATTGAAAAAATAGTCATTATTTTGCTGTAATAGAGACCGGTCCAGCATAATATACTGGAGTTCGGTGCACCTGTATATGAACTTCCAGCATATTATGCTGGAACTCCAACACGCAGAAAGTTCCAGCATAATATACTGGAGTTCGGTGCACCTGTATATGAACTTCCAGCATATTATGCTGGAACTCCAACACGCAGAAAGTTCCAGCATAATATACTGGAGATTCGAGCATCTGAGTATGAACTTCTAGCATATTATGCTGGACCCATATACTTTGTTGGAGTTTCGGTATACTTGTGCTGGAACTCCAGCATAATATACTGGAGTTCCAGTATATTTATATTGAAATTCTAGTATATTATGCTGGGTATTTTTCATATTTTGAACAATATTTTCGTTTAGATTTACCTTTACATAAAAGATGGCTAAATTTTAATTACTTTTGAAACTATGACTATTTTTAATGACCACTTATAAATCTGACTATATTTGAATGTCTCCCTGTGTAATAGCATGGAGTTATATTCTCCATGATGAGTAGTAGTTGACTAGCTGAATTAGGAAGTTTGGTTGGAATTGAATGTACAAATTTTTTTTGGTATCAATAGAAGTTATTATTTTGACACAACAAGAAGGAGTAAAATGATATTGTATAGCCGTTCTTAAGATAATAGTCGAAAAAATATATATTTTTAAATATTTTTTGTATATATATATATATATATTGTTATGTTATATATAAAAAAACATATAAATTTTATACACTTTTATAACCGTAGAATATAAATATTTTTTTCGCGGCTTAAAAGTAATAATGCAACCATCTTAAATTCAGAATCTCTGATATTCAGAATTCAAATTTAAATGCAATATTTTAATAATCAGACGTGTTCTGATTTTAATATCTCAATCACAAGTAAAGAAAATCACAATAAAAACAAACGACCTTAATAAAGTAGAAAAGGTTTAAATTGGTTAGTGGATAACCCAAAATTTAAACATATATCTTCTCGAAAGTAACAGATCATCATTAGATTTACATAACCAGCGAATAATAAACATACTTATGATTCTTTAATTCTCTTTCAGTGAGTGTCGCCTTGTTGCTCGCTCTCTTCTTCCCCGCCCTCTCTTTGTTGCCGTTGCTTGCTTATTCTAGGGTTTCACCACCTTTTATTTCATTGTTCCTCTCAATTTCCATGCACACAGCTATTTTTCATTCATTCTAGGGTTTTATAGGGATTGGATGGTTTGTTAGATAATTGTTGAATGTTCTGAGAATTGAGAAAACGAAAGATGGCATCTTCAGATAAAGAGCTGGAACAACAGCTCGTCGAAGCTGGTAACAAGCTTCTTCAGCCTCTTTCTTCGGTTGACGATGAACTCCTTCTGTTACTCGACGTGAGTCCCTTCTCCTCTTTTATAGTATTTTTTTCCCGCTTTAATTCGAATTGGCTGATTCTTGTAATAGTTGTAAAAAGTGAGTTGCATATTTATTTATACAGCTCACATTTGAAATTGCCTAGGGGTTATCAATGTGAGTGTTGGGAGCTTTTTTCTACCTTCAATTTGTATATGGCTTTTACCTCTGCATTTAAGTTTTGTGGGTTGGCTGGAAAGCCTAATGGTTCTGTTTAGATGGCATTTCAAGGAAAAAGCAAAATAAAACTGTGTGCTTTTGAATTTGACAAAATATGGGTTGAAGTCTATAGTTACAACACGTCCAAAGTTCTACCATGGATAATTTGTAAGTTTGAGGCCAGTCTTGGCCAATAGATCATTGTCATGGAGAAAGCACAGAAATTTTCTTGTGTTTCACCCTCTAAGTGAGAAGAATTTCATGAAATTAGCTACCTGCCAATTCCTCTCTTCCTCTCTAGTGGAAGCGCTCTCTAGCCTTTCCTATCTATGGTCGAGACAGAGGACCAACCCGTTGCTAGGGTAACACTACTAGTACCCTACCCAGCTAAAATCCCAACCCCGACTATCATCACACCTTCCCCCGCTGCTGTACTCAGCTGGTTGACCAGATGCTCAAGATCTAAACTACATCCCGGTCTCCAGAAACTTATAAGGGGACGCAAGTGTTGGTATTTCAAGAAAACGTTCCCCTCCTAGTAGCCTTTGGATTTGTTGTACTCTCATTTCCTTTTGGCTTGATATATTATAAAATTTCGGTAATGTAAGAATGTGTCTCAGAGTTCCTTCTCCACACCACCCGTGACTCCTAAATCTGATTCATGATGAAGTTTTCCGATCATTTCCCTTGTCAAGAAAAGAAGTTTTCGTATCATTTCATAATATTCCTTCAAAGTCTACACCCATAAAGGAGTAACTTTTTTGGTCCTCCACCCCCCGTCAAGAACTCCATACACTTCCACTATCCACCCCCTTCCATAAAGCATGCTCCTCAATTTCGAATCTCCATAATCGCCCTAATAGGACCTTGTTTATAACTCGGTGTTTGTTCCACCCAAGACCACCTCATTTTCTTGGAGACGTGACGTCTTCCCAACTGATTAAATGGAACTTCTTAGCCCCATTTTCTGAGTCCATAAGTAGTTCCTTTGGAGCCTTTGAAATTTGCCGTGACATTAGTTGGTCCGTGAAACTATGATATAAAGTACATGGGAATGCTCAATAAAGTGCTTGCAGTTAATTCCTTCCCCCTTTCGGCATACACCTCATTTGTCATCCTGCATTTTCTCAACTCTCTCAATCACCAGGTCCCATGCAGCTTGATCCTTATTAGCGCCCAAAGGTAAGCCGAGATAAGTTGTTGGAAAAGCTCCAACCTTGCAACTAAGCAGTTGTGCTAGATTCTCAATATTGTTTACTTCACCCGCTGGTCACTGGGATGATCTCGTACTTCTTAAGGTTGATTTTGCGTCTTGACAATGACTGAGTCAGTGTAAGAACCTGTCTAAGATAATCCAGCTGGTTAGTGTTTATGTCACAGCAAACTAAAGTATCTTTTGAGAACAGGAGATGTGAAAATCTCATTGTGCATTGATCCCGATCACCACAGGGAAACCCCTGAAGTAACCAGCTGTACAGTTCTATCCATCATTCCACTCTATGCTTCTATTATCAGGATGAATATTGTAGTAGATAATGGGTCCCTCTGTCTCAAACGCTTCTTTATCACCCGTAAAGTACCACCAGCAGTTCAGAAGTTCATTTACTGACCATGCATCAATCACTGAAATCCGAACATATTAAGGAACAAGTCCAGAGTTGCCTAGCAGTTGGACATTGAATAAATAGATGATCGTTGTTCTCTACTTCTTTGTGTCACATATAACATCTGTCGAATAACAAAATCCCTCTCTTTTGTGGATATAATTGTGTGGGGCAGGCATCACGAGACAAAATCCAGTGTCTTGACTTTATTGGGGGTTTTCGTCTTCCTTATTTGTTTCCAAGGATTTGGCAGGAAAGGTTCTACTGCTATGTCTTTATATAACCCGTCACCTTTCTTACATTTTAAAAAATGTTCCGCTTTCAAGTCCAATGCATGGATTTGTGCTTTTGAGTAAATTCATTGTCAATTTAGGAAAATGTATATTCATGTTTCTGGTTTATAAATAGCCTTTGGGTGTACAGCGTTATGGTTTTTGTGGTCTATCCTCAATTACTGATTCTTACATGCTCCCGTGATCTAAGTTGGCTTCTATGTACTTGCCAAATTGTTTCTTTTTGTTTTTCGAACTTTCTGCTTTCTAACAGTTGTTTTAGAAACTCCATAACTTATTAGCTTGGTAGCCTGAACATGGAGCTAACTTTGATCTTCAGCTCATCAGTGGGTGAGAACTTTACAAGTTTGCATGTCGTTCCTTGTATCCTATTTGGAGCAAGAAAATTAGCCCTACTGGTTTTCTTCAAAAAACACCAAGTAATTAGTTGTTATCTTATTGCATATAACATGAATTTGACTTACAAGTGGGAACTGTTACTAGATGGAAATAATATGAGTTTATAATATGGTGTCCTCTTTAGATGTATCATCATTGTATTTTAAGCTTTGATTTGACTAGCACTCGTCCATTGAGGCCTAGAAAATGGAAATGAGAAAAAGAAAAGTGTTGGTAAATAAATAAAACGATATATTTGGTAGGGTGAAACATAATTTTGTCACTTTTAATCCTTCCATGGTTGATTTGATTTTGCAAAAATATTCAGATCAGAATCTGGAATTGTATTTCAGGATTCCTGCGCCACCTCTTTGTTAGGCTTCTACTTTTCAATGTTTTCACTTTTGCGTTGTTTTTTATTTTCCCTTTAACGTCAACTTAAAGCGAGTGGAGTCTTGCCTGTCTAGAGTGGAGCAATCACCAGCCATATCCATGCATGATGCACTTTCTCTGCTAATGAAGGCATTGGTAGCAGATGAACTCCTAAAGCATTCGGACGTTGATGTGAAGGTCGCTGTTGCTTCTTGTGTATCTGAAATAACTAGAATTTCTGCTCCAGACGCTCCATACGATGATGGCAAAATGAAGGTATCAGAAATTCACTCTCATTATCCTTCCTTATCGGCCGTCTAATAACATTCCATTTGTTTGACGCACAGGATGTCTTTCAATTAATTGTTTCATCCTTTGAGAATTTTCATGACGAGTGCAGCAGATCATATACTAAAAGGGCCTTGGTCCTTGAGACTGTGGCCAAGGTCAGGTCATGTGTCATTATGCTTGATCTAGAATGCGATAGGCTCATAACAGAGATGTTTCAGCATTTCCTTAAAGAGATAAGGTACCTCCATATATCTTATTTCCTTAAACGTAATTTTGCTATCAAGGACATCTTGACTCCTTCTATGTACCTTTGTTCTTCTATTTGTAATCTACTTTTTCCTCACAAAAAAGTGATTCTGTTTGATTGAAAATATTGACTATAGATGTTCGCCACGGTGAGCTTCTAGTGTTTGCTCTTTCAAATTTTACTTGTAATTATGATTGAAGTCTTCTCCCAAATATTAAAAATAATTTTCTAACAATTGTTTTTAATCATATATTCTTGGATTTGCAGATTCCGTAGACTGCATCTGAAGTTTATGATCTCCATATTTTCTTTTGTATTGTTTATAGAATTGCTTATTTATGTACATGTAATCGTACCTTTATTGGGGTTTAAGCGATTGTTGGAGGCCAGAGTTGTGCCAAATGTGTTATTTGATTTTATGCCGATAAGAGACGACATCCATTCCTCGCTAAATCGAGCAACGTAATAGTGCACGTATTGAGATTAAACTTGACCAGTATCCATAATGGAACTGGAAGGTCAATTATCCTTTTTGATGATATCTAATGCTGCATCTAAGTAGTGAGGTAGGAATTTTTTCGTGAATGTTGGTAAAAAATGAAAAGTTATATCTAAATAAGCGATGATGTTCTAATTGAAACAGAGGATTGCATTTTCTGTAATTCTCGTCAGCTACTTCTCGTTCTGCCTGTTGTGAAGAATTAATTTGTGAAGGTTTATTAAACCGTTACCAATCTGTCAATTCTAACTATACTGAACGGGCGTCCCTGGGATGAATTCTCTTGCTGGATGGATTTTAAGTCTCTTAGGGCTCGTTTGATACGAGGTATAAGCGATAATTGAATTTGAGATGACTTTGTCCCATGTTTGGTTGGGGTAAAATCATGGTATAACTAATCCCGGGATTAGTTATCCCAGGATTGTAGTGGTTTCTTATCCCTATGGGAGGGTGAAATAACTAATCCCGGGATAATTAATCATGGGATAACTTGTTTCCCAACCAAACGGCCCCTTGTAGACTTATACGCTGTTAAGGATCACAAATTTTGTATGTCACGCTGCAGTTGTTAGTAGATATAAAATGGTGGCATTTACTCTATGGAACTTGACTTTCTTTTAGTCGACCTTTTACTTTGTTTTTAGTAGCATTTCCATGTTAGTATCAATTTAGCATTATTTTTTAAATGATTCTTGTAAACCTGGTAATAAATTGTTCAATATCACTGCTTTGTGAATGATGTTAGGGTGGACATCGTGAAGTTAATCAATTTAACAGTTTATTGCTTGAATTCCATTTCCAGAGATTTTCATTCGGAGGCTATATTCACATATATGGCCACGATAATGACTATTGTGTTGGAAGAAAGTGAAGAAGTAACTATGGAACTGCTTACCCCGCTGCTGGCTACTGTAAAAAAGCACAGCAAGGTTGTCCCTGGTTTAATAGATGCACTTATTTTGTATTATCGCATTTATTAAGTCCTTCTTAGTCTTGTGATATGGCTAAATGTTCTCAACTTTCAGGAGGTGACGCCCATTGCTAAGAAGTTGGTGAAGACAGTATTTGCAAATTGTGCACCCAAGCTCAAACCTTACCTGGCACAGGCAGTTGAATCATTAGACATTTCTTTGGATGAGTACAGCAAATCCCTGACCTCTGTGTTGGAAGGGACTCGTATAGCTGTTGAGCTTGGCAATGACAGTTGCTTAAGAAACCAATTGGTAACTTGATTTTCATTGTTAAGTTATGCTGCCCTTTTAAGCTTTTGATGCTGTATTGTCCCTGTAAAATAAAATCTTCAGTTTTCAAATCGAACTCCAGAGGTGTAGTAGCAATGTTCAGATGATATCTACTAAATTGTAGCGGCATAACTGACAGGCACAGATCAAGTAAATGACCATAAAATAACTTGGTACAGTGAGGGCTTGTTAACAGCATATTTGAATATGAACTAAGAATGCAAAGAAAATCTCTTTCTAAAAAGTTTTATGATGTTTTGCAAAAGGGGGAAGGTAGAGCTAAAATCACATAAAATGATTGTTGTCTCAAAAGACCTGCAATATCTTGGGCTCCACACAAATTTAGCGAAATGCAGGATAGAATAAAGGATAAAGACCCATAGAAGTGACACCAACTAGTGGAGATTAAGGTTTAGTCATATGCGCTGTGCTGACGTCAGGCAAAGTGTTGCTGGTATCTATTTAGTTTGTTTAAAGATTGTTAGTAGGAAGTGTAGGAAACCTCGATTGTTGGTAAACTCAATTTTTAGATACGGGAATGAAATGAGTCGTAATAGAGCAAAATGGATTGTAAGGATTTTATGCTAACCCTAACTAGCTTGGAATTGTGGCAAAGTAGTTTGTGTTGTAATGTTATGATGTTTTGCCACAGCAATTTAACAAGGAAACCAATTTCTTAGTCTTGTACCAAAAAAGTTGTAGTGTATAACTTTCTTGATGCGTCGTTTGATGATGTGATTAGACGCCAAATATATCTCGTAGTTCATATGTAAGTGCTGAAATTCTAATGTTTTGCCACTTTTGTAGCTCTTTAGCAATGAGATTGATGATAAATATTAATGGTTCTGGGGAAGAGTAATTTCTGCAAGGCTCCTTGACTTCTGTTTTGCATGTTGATTTCATAGTTCTTCAACATGTACTTGTTCTCAGTATGAGAATTTGAAGTCAATTTTTACTGTCTGTGTTTGCCACAAGTGTGTAGTAGTTGATGTTGTTGGTTTGGACGCAAAATTATCGCAGTATTTTTTATTTTTTTATAATGAAGTAAGTTGTTTCATAATCTCATTACTGGCATCAAGTAGATGCAAAGGTAAATATGCTTGCTCCATTACGTGATGTTACAAACAGAACCTGGGAGCTAACCGAACAACCAAAAAATCTGATGAAGGCCATGCTATTGCAGTATCTCTTTGTGTGGCATCAAGTTGAAAGTTTCACACTTTTTTAAAACTACTGACAATGTGTTCCCCTTGCAATTCTCTCCTTATTTTAGTATTAAGTTTATATATTGATGTGTGTTCAAGGCTGCTGAGAGCAAGTTTTCTGGCCTTCCAGAGGGTGCTCATGCAACTCAGTTGTGCGATTGGATTTATTATGTTTTGTGATT
The DNA here is from genome assembly GCA_005239505.1 of Nicotiana paniculata. Lineage (NCBI taxonomy): Eukaryota > Viridiplantae > Streptophyta > Magnoliopsida > Solanales > Solanaceae > Nicotiana > Nicotiana paniculata. Next base: position 16,955 of record ML344109.1, on the reverse strand, counting down.
TTTCCAGGATATGTTTGTTATTAGTATTTTTATATCTTGTCTTGGAATGCACATTGTCTAAGGCTGCCGGCAGCAAAGTGGCTAGAATATCTTTGGACGAGGCAGGCCAGACATGTTATCTGGATATTATGATTATTATTTGTTTGTGTTGCCAAATTGATGAGTTGGTTTGATGTCATCTATGGTCGTGCGTATAAATGTGTTATTTCCAGAATGTGCTTCCAATGTGATTGTGTTGTTGGCTGGCTGTTATCTTAAGGTATTTATTTGGGAACTTCTGATTTGATTAGATAGCTGAGAGTGTCAGAGAAGAGGCATGCTCTGATGATGTTGACCATGCTGTTAATAAATCTTCAAAGTCCATCACAAGTAATGGTGTTAGTGAAAGAAACGGGGAATCTGCTGCTCAAACAGATTCTTTGATTAAGGTCGAGAATCATGATAGTGGGGATCTGCAAGATGCTGCTGCTAAGATGACATCCAAGTCTGATTCTGATGATTCAATGGTTGAGAAGTCAATGAAATTGGAGTCTAGGTCAGCAGAAGCTGCTAAGGAAAGTGCAAAGAAGGAAAACTATTTAATAAACTCAGCTGAATCTTCTTTTCAAGCTCCCGACGACAATGAAAAAGGAGCCGAGGAGCTTCCAGAATGCAGGAAAAATCAAAATAGCGATTCTGAAAGTTCCACTTCTGATGACCCAGCTTGTGAGGGATTCAACTCTTTGGAGAAGAAAATAGAAGCTAACCTTCAGCATTCTACGCCAAAAGAATCTGAGGGAGAAGCTATAAATGTAGCTCCGACATCTCCTAGTCGGAGCCTTGCTGATGAGTGTGTCCGAAAAAAGGTTGGTCGTGGTCGGCCAAAGAAGAAAAAAAGCTCGAATAAAAAACAGTGTGTGTCTAAGGAGGTATCTGAAGGTACAAAGAACTTGGAAGCAAAGCAGGTCAGTCGCCCTTCCGAGGAAGCCTCTTTAGAGCCTTCTCACGAGGAAAAAGAAGATGGCTCCTCCAGTGACGCGGAGGCAATAACGCCGAAGCAGTTGGGTAAGAAGAATGAAACGAGGGTTAAGAGTCAGAGTCAGAGCCAGGATGGCCCCTCTACGAAAAAGGACGATGGCAAAAAGCGTGCTCCTGCAAAAGCTAGGCTGGTTCTGGTAATATGATTCCCTAAAATGTTCTTCTAAGGATGATGTCGCTGTAATTTCTGGTTTCTCTCATTGCAGCTTCATTCCTTTTTAGACTTACCAAACGCTCTTCATGTTTGTCCCATCTATTTTTTTTCTTATTGGCGCCATCTAATTTTTTCCTTTTTTTTTTGGGTAGGAGAGCATACCTTCACCAGATTCTCCTGATAAGCCTGCTAAAGATGAAGGTAACCAAGAGGAAACCACGAAGAGTGCAAAGAGAAAACGGTCGTCTGGTAAGGACAGGGTAAGTGCTTTACAATGTATATTTATGCTGCTTTATCCATCTTATCTGTTAGCTGTTCAGTGTCCAAATGCCACTGTACTTGTGAAAAAGAAAATCATGCTCAAATATTTCTGCTTGATTTGACCGTCCCATTGGAATCTCCTTTTCGACATAGTTGCAGTATCTTGCTTGTCTTTTTCACTGTACTTATGACAGTCTATGCACCCCCCTTTAACTATGATATTGATATTTTAAATGTGCATATCCAGGATGAAGGTTGTCGGATGTGTAGTGAAAATCTTCAAAAATTGGTTTATATTTGATTCATTTATCATCTAGAGCATGTCTTGTGTGATTAATCAGTGACTTCTCTAGGAAGCTGATGTCTAATCAGTATATGCTGTTGTGCTACTTGTCAGGCAACAGAGGATGTGCGATATGATGAAAGCCTGGTTGGTTTAAAAGTTAAAGTTTGGTGGCCACATGATCGATCGTAAGTGTTATCTTATTTCCTGTGTTACACTGCTGTCAACTTGTTTGCTCTACCTTTTTTCCCCCCTGCCCCCTCGGCCCTCAGAACTAATTGCTATAGTTCTTGAGCAATTTTTATCATACCGAGGTAACAGAAATTGCTGCGCAAGTGTTTCAGTTAGTTTTATTTTTACACTTTTAGCAATGTAAACTTGCTTTACTTTTGTTTGTAAACACTTTCTGGGGTTTTTGCTGACCCTGCTCTGTTGTTACAGATTCTATGAAGGTGTTATTAGTGCCTTTGATTCTGGCAAAAGAAAGCACACTGTAAGTGCAGTTTATTTCCTGCTGCTATAGTTGATTTGTTCCCTTTTTTACTTGCAAAGTTTGACTGGTATTTCATACTAGGTTTCATATGATGATGGAGAAACAGAAGTATTAAATCTCAGAAAGGAACGGTTGGAATTCATTCAAGGAGATGAAGTGTCTGAAGAGGTTTATTGCTGGCAGAATTTGATAATTGCTGGATTTACCTTATACACTCTCTAATGCATTTGAATGCTGATCTATTGGCAGGATCAAATTGCAAGTCCAGATGTGTCATCAGTAGTGTAAGCATGGCTATTTATTACTTATTCCTTTAGGCGCTACTGGTTGGTGTAGCGAGGAGATTTTATCTCCTCATAAACACCAAAACTGTTAATACAATGTTTGGTTGCTACTTTCTTTTCCTCATAAATAATACCTCCATAGGTTTGTGTGAAAATTTGTGTATTATTCTATGCGACATAGAATATGGAATAACAATATGAATGTGTGTGATACATGGATTAGGCATCTATATATTATTTTAACCTACTTGCGGGGCATAGGCACTAATAGCATTGATTGCCTCCTTCTCCTGTACAAGCCTTAATGCAATAATCCTATCCCAACTCGTTTTACCTCTGTAAATTTATTTTTAAGTCCTGGTTCTACAATAATTTCCAACCCATTCATATTTTTATCTATCACGCAATATCATAATTTATAACCCGTGTTATCTCTCTGGGCTTTTGCCATGCAATATTAACTCTCCTCCTTTTTTAGGGTATCCACCAATTCCATCGACTTCCCTGTCAAAGTGCATATGTTCCAGCTACCTACCTGAATTCGACTCTCTTGGACTAGCTTTTTACCCTTATCGGTCCATGATGCGAGAAACCTTTCTTATTTTACAGCACATCCGGGCATTAATGAGGCGAAAGTAGCTTTTGTACTCATACCTGTCCATGAAGTGGGAACCCTTTCATATCCACATTCGGGCATGATATGGAGGAACTAGCTTATACTCCTTCACACATAAGTGCGATGCATGAGGATTATGACTTGACAAGTTTTACGCTTGTTGCCGGTCTACCTTAGTGCTTCTCCTTTATTATTTTTTTTTGATAACTGTGGTATCCAGTTGAGCTTGTGCATACGTCAGCTAATTCCATACAGTACCTCCTACCTCCTGCTAGTACAGGTACTGGGTGACTGTCCACCAGGCTTGGAAGAAATCACGTAGTGTTTTTGCCTCTGTTGATATCTGAACATGATGCCTCATGGTTCTCAACCTACATCATTGACCACTTGGCCACACCCTTGGGTGCTTAATTTCCCTCCTCCTTTATACGGGCTTGGGACCATCAATGTGAATTCATTTATATCCTTTGCTCCATTCTCTTTAGGAAGACAGAATAAGGAAGATCGTGTGTGATAAAAGTGCTCTAAGCATGCTGGTCACATCATCATGGACAATTTCCAAGGTATAGTGAAAGATTCCCATTGTAAAATCCTTCAGGTTCCTGTACCTTTTTTCCTTCATAAGCCATCCCAAATCCATCAAGTTTTGGTACTTTATCTTCATAGCTTTTCAGTGATCTCCTTTTCTGAAAGTCTTCGCAAGATATCTTTTTAAGACAAGTTAATGTTCTGAAATGAAATTTCATCCAATGTCAGTTACAACTTTTTGTATCAGTTAACCATCACTTATAAAATTGTAATTACTCTTTCCTTAATTTCCTCATCTCCAGATATTCTCGTTCATATGTAATTACTGGATAAATTATATCTCCTATGAGCATAGACAATTTTATGAAAAAGATCTACTACTGTCATTTCCATCTTTCAACCATCTCACTGTCGACTTCCATCTCCAGCTTATTTCCTGTGTTCCTTGAATCCTCACTTTGTAGCTCCTGTTTTTGGGACATTATCCCTTCTTTCTCTAGCTCATATAATGATTGAAGCACTTTGACAATATTATTTTCTGGTCGTTCAATACTCCAAGTATTCTCCTATTTTGCTTCTTAAATATTCTGGTCTTTCTAATCTTAAAATTGTCCTGCCATTGTTTGACAAATTCCTTAAAGCCCTCTTGTTTTAATCTGCAATCTGTGTAGGTGTAGATTACCGTGGTGTTTCTAGAAATCGCTCTTCCCATTCAGTAAAAAATGGAATCTGTCAATATGTGATGCACTAGTTTTTATTATTTTTCTTAGAAAGATGTGATGCACTAAGTTTATTGCTGGATGTAATACGAGTGCCAGTCACATTAAGTTAATATCATTAATGAAGTGCGAAAAGTGGAACATTCCCTGAAGGTCACCATCTTGACTACGTACATTGCAAGGCAAGTCTCACAAGATTGAAATCCACGGCTAATCACAAGTACTCATCAGTAAAGTATTATGTTCCTCATACGGATGAGTACTTTTTCCTATGTTTTTTTCCTGATAGATGATGTTCCACTATTTTATTATTTTTCTGATTTTCTCCCTCTCTGCCTGTTACTTCATGGCGCACACACCATCATTGAACAGATTTATTTTCATTGGACTGAAAAAGCCTGACTTCCTGCTCTGATTTCCCATAATTTTAGTTGGTTGAATTGCTGAATTTTGAGGGCTATTGCATTGTGCTGCTTCCACAGCACAACTATATACACCTGTGATGGCATGTGACTTTGATTATTTGTAACATGTTACTTCTGTTTGTCTATGAGCAAAGCCAGGTGCTATGGCTGGATTGTGTGTATAAATAACCATTTTATGTGGTCCTCTGTTTCGGTGGTTCCAGTATAAGAGAAGTTTCTCTTAGTTTGAGACCCAAGTGGAGCGGGCTATGTTTAAATTGTCCATAACTAATTAGATGTCTTTTATTGTCTTATTATGTTTTTCTTGATTTAAGCCACAAAGTTGTTGTATGAAGTGATGGGATGTGGAAATTAACATTGTTAGGAGGATCTAGTGTTGCCTCTTTAAAGAAACCGAGGCTATCTTTTAAGTGATTGTGTGATTAACCTTTTCTTCTCAGCCATTTAAGGTATGGCGTGATTTATTTGTTACTGAACCTAATTATTTGAACTTAAGTAGAGTTAAAGGAGTCGTAATTCCATTTTCTGAAGTGGCTTCATTGAATTCTGTTGACTCCTGAGCTTTCATATGCCAGGCAAAAGAAAAAAGGTAGAACAATTGCTGAATCATCAGCGAAGCATGTCAAAGTGGAGGCTTCACCTAATAGGTTATCTTTTATATCTCATCCATGTTTTTAAATTTTATGAAATTGATAGGTATTGAAGCTAATGATTTCAGTTTTTGATCTGTTTCTTACAGTAATCTCAAAGGCAAGTCCACAAAATCTGGACTTAAATCCAGGAGTGAAGGTAAATCTGATAGGAGAAATGAGGATGATGAGCCTGGCAGTAAATCGAAGGCCCAACCTCGAAAGAGCACTGGTAAATCTGTTGACGACACTGAAAAGGTATCTGGCAAATCTAATATTGGTAGTAGTACACCTAAATCCAAGTCTGAGCAAGAACCTTCATCAAAGACTGCCACCAAGTCCAAAGGTAAAACTCCTCCAAGTGGCAGCAAGCCTAATGTCAATGGCACGGGCAAGGCAAAATCAAGTTCCTCAAAGGTGAAAGAAATGCCGGACCGTAAAGAAAAGTTAACTGATCCAGTGAAAACACCTGAAAGCACAAAGGATAAATTATCTGTTGTTTCAAAGGAACAAACAAGTGAGACAAAAAGTGGGAAAAAGCGAGGCAGAGGGAAAAGGTGAATATATGTGATGCGTCTTTAGGGGAGCTATTCTGTCTTGCCTACATGAGGGACTTGTTGCACAGCTCATTGAAGGGAGAGTATGCATGCATGCCTTGCATGTTAATTGTTCTGTGATGACAGTTCAGGATCATGGCTTTGCAAATATTGTAGTAGCTTTACAATTCTTTTGGTCTCCGAGTATCCCAAGGGTAGTTTTTCTCTCAATTACACCGTAGTAGTAGATTGAAGTTGCAATATTAGAGTCTCATTTTCTGGTTAGTAGTTGTTTTTATAGCTTCTTCAACTCCCCATTAATGTCTACTAATTTGAATGGATACTCGGTCTGATTCTGTTTGTGTTACCAGGATCAAAGTTTCATAACCTTTACGTAGCTGTGACTGGGTTCCGAGTAGTTTACCCTTTTTTTATATTTACTCAGGAAAATGATTAAACTTATTTGCAAGTTCTGTTAATATCCTGGTAATTGTTGGGTCAAAAACAATTAGCAGTCCGTCATTGGATGTTTTTATTAGTTAGGGAAAAGAGGATGAGTTTATTGTTGGGTGTTGTGAATTCCGTTACAAGAAAGCGATCAGAAGTGCCGTTTTCTTTAGGTATGTTTGTGAAAAAGCTTTCGAAAATCTCCCAAAATGATAGGGTGATTTTGACCAACTTTGACAATACCATTTGTTGAAGAAATATTAAATAAAAGCAACATCAACCGTTTGGAAAGTTAGATCTTTTTTACGTTTGTGTACTTAAAATTTATTTGGTATTTCTGTTTTTCCTTTTTCTTTGAGAAGGGTACAAGAGACTCATCAGCATATCTAAATTCTAAGGAAAAAATGAGAAGCCAAAAAGACCATCTGATTAATCATAAAAAATGTATGATCTAAAACAGAAACATAAAGACAATGATAAATAAGTCAGGTGATTTCAAATTACTGCTTTTTCACCTACTACTCAAATAATTTAATGTGAAAAAACAATGTACAGTAGTGACAGCATTTTCCCTCTGCACTATCCATGCCAAAATTCATAATTTAATGGCCTAGAGCCTGAAAATCAACCACCTCTGTCAAATTTTTATCCTTTCACATTCGCATATATTCATTGTTGTCAGAGGTGGATCTGAGTTTTAGATTATGTGGGTTCAATTTTTAAGGTTTTTACCATTGAATTCATTGTATTTTTAAAGTTATGGGTTCATAACTATCATCTGTTGCAATTTTAATAAATTTTTACATATAAATTTATGTTCTGCGGCTAAAGTACTGGGTTCAGATGAACCCGACGGCTATACTCTGTTTGAACATGTGCAACGGAAGCAAGCATAATACCCATGTATCAAAAACATGTAAACTAGACAATGACTTAATTACAGAGATTAGAAGCAATAAGCTCTCTAAATTGTTGCACAAATCCTTAACATAGCAAGAATCCAGAGCTGCAGTGTTCTGACATGCTCCTCGTAAAGCCCTTGGACGAAATTATTTGAGTGAGCAAATAATACAACTCTAAAGAGTGAGTTACTAGGTGAAACTAATCTTCTATTTGTAGAGGCTAAAAATCGTGTAGGATTTTGCTAGTGTAAGTAGAATCCTACTCTAACTCAAACATATAACTTTTCTCCCAAATCACTTTTTATCCAAGTTCTAGGTTTTTACTAGGTATAACAGGGACCACAAAAATAATAAGAAGCTACCAATTATAGTATTAATTCGAAATTCTGATGAATTAAATCCTACTATAATTAATCGCAGTTTTGCTCCACTAAAAAACTGCAACTGAACTCCTCAATATGTATTTTAAAATTCACTAACACTTATTTTAACTCACAGATTACGAATACTAGTTAATTAAACTAAATCACTGATAATTTAATTTAATAAAATAAATTAGATCCTTTATAATTCCGCTTAAACTATTTCATGTGAAGGATAAAAAATCCATCGGCCGAATTTTCGCATGAAAACTTATAAGCTCACATAAAGGGTTATCACGAATTCTATCAACTGATTATTATTTTCATAAATGTTATTCGTTAATGTCCAATATATTAGGCATACACTAACTCTGAATAGAGTTGTGTTTTTTGATAAATCAAAATAATAAGCAAATCATATTGATCATAATAATTGCATCAAGATTAGGAGTATAAGCTCATTTAATGAATCAGAGAAAATATTTTATATATATTCAGTACAAAAACGTCTTTTCTGTACTAGGTCCGTTCAACATACACTAAGGAGTCACTCTTTCTTCTTACTCTAGATCGTGTGGTAGAGCTCGATTGTAAGAAATCAAACTCCTAAATTCTATTATTCATAATACAATAATGCTTACATCTAGAAAGGTGGTTGGTAAGAGATTGAATGTCGATGTGGAAGAGTTGAGTCAGAGGAACTCAATTTTGCATCATGCTTATGATGAGTAAAGTGAGGCCTAGAGATTGGCTAAAAGCAGGAGAAAAAGGAGAGAAGAGTCGCATAGACGCACATATAAGGACAAAGTCGTACAGGCTGCATGACAGAAGGTATCAACATTTACGAGATTGGAAGAATTCAGATAAAAAGCTGTGTCTAGTAGAGTCTTGTTTATAGGTGTGTTGTGCACCACACTTATAAACAGGAGGCTACATGGCATTTAGTACTATCCTAGGGAGTGAGCAAGCATTAGCTCTATGCATTACTAATACCTTGTTTGGTACTTTTCTTCAACCTGTGTATAACTAATACTTGCATTAGTTATACATCATACTAGGCATTATCATATGCATAACTTATGCATAGAAAATCATGGCTTAGTAATACCAAGTCTATTAACGCATGCATTAATATGGTTAAAGATAAAATTATTCTTAAAGTCCATTAAAGCTAGAGAATATGGAGGGCATTTTTGTAAACAACTATTTTTCTTAAAAATTATGCAATGCATTATAATTTTAATACATCACACCGTAGATAAGAAATAATATCTGCATAATTAATGCTTGCATTACTAAACCCATGCATTATTATTTCATGCATTACTAATACACCTTATTTCGCACTATTCTTATACACCTTACCAAACGACCCCTAAGTATACTATCACAAGAAGTTTGAGTAAAACCACTCCCATAATCAAGATAAATAATACTTTAATCTTGTGCTACAATCAATCAAGACATTTACCCAAATATCTTCGATTGTGAACATAGTTTATTAATTGTGAGAATCGATAATTTAATCCTCTGTGCATGAGTTAAGACTCAATACACTAAATTGTCTACTACATAAATAAAGGGCACAAATGTAACCCATGATCTATTCAAAATAATACTTTATTGAATTGAAAAAAATCAAATAATCGCTTCGCTCTTCAAGCTCCGCCCCCTTACTCAACCTCAACAATTGTTTCATAAAGAATAAAATACAATACTACCTGCATGGTTAATAGTATATCCTAATAATTTCCCACTTCCATGCGTCTATAACTCTAATATCCATTCCTTTTACATGCTTGTCAAATATCTTCTATGGCAAGCTCTTTGTAAATGGGTCAGCCAAATTGTTCTCTGACGCAATCTTTAACACTTTTGCATCAACCTCCCTCATTTCTTTTTCATATAGATCCATCCATAACCAATGGGTTTGACTCCAGTTGGTGGTTCTACAAGGTCCCAAAATTGATTGGAGTACATGGAATCCATTCATATTTCATAGAAACAACCTATTTTCCAGTGTCTGTATCCTGTAGTGCTTCGTCGTAATGAAGAGGTTCTGTATTAGTCTCTTCAGTGATTCTATCACTAGATTCTTCCAAGAGCGCAAACCAGAAAGGCTTTTCAATAATTCTCCCACTACGACTAGTCACAACAGGCGCAATTTGATTTTGCTGTTGAACCGTGACATCATACTTCGGAACTGAAGCCTCAATGTTATCCTCCGCGCCTTGAGGTGCTGGGATATCATTAATTTCTTCTCGAAGTGCAGGTTGCACAATAACTTCAGGTTGTTCAACAATCTAAGGTTGCTCAATATTACTCCCACTACTTTGGAGTAGTGAGATGTCAGCCAATTGCTCTTGTGCGTTCTGGTACCTATTGGAAGTTCTCCCACTACAATAATGCAATGATATTTCAATACTGGCTTTCAGGATACGTTCCAGAGATGAGTCATTAGTTACTCTATTGCGTAATTCCTGTAAAACTAGTTTACTTCTAGGAACATGGTTCATTAAATAGTCATTTTCTAAAAATCTTGCATTTATCGCAACAATTACCTTCTTTTCTTTGGGAACATAAAATAAACCTCATTTCATTCCCTTTGGATAAACAATAAAAATGCACACTTCTGTCCTTGATTCTATTTTATCCGCTTTTACTTTTAGCACATGTGTTGGACAACCCCAAACTCGAATGTGCCGTAAATTGGACTTGAGCCCAATCCACAATTTTTCTAGGGTTGAAGGTACTGACTTGGAAAGAACCAAATTCAGAATATAATTTGTTGTTTCTAAAGTATATCCCTAAAAGGAAGAAGAAAAATCGGAATAACTTAACATTGATCTAACCATTTCCATAAGGGTCTTACTTGTTCTTTCTGCCACACCATTTTGTTGTGGTGTTCCTGAGATTGATAATTGAGATGTAATTCCACAATTTGATTAGTATTTATTGAATTCTGCAGAAAGGTATTCACCACCATGATCAAATCACAATGATTTGATATGCTTATCATGCCGTTTCTCCGTTTCCACCTTAAATTATTTGAATTTCTCAAAGCATTCAGACTTACAACCAACAGATAAATGTATCCATATTTTGTGTAAACATGTGTGAAAGTCACAAAATTACTCAAAACCACATCTTTCTTGTATATTCATAGGTCCACAAAATTAGAGTGAATTAATTCTAACTTATCGCTAGCTCTATATCCTTTTGAAGGGAAATGTCTCTCGTTAATTTTACCTTCTAAACATGATTCATATGTTGGTAGCTCTAAATCCTATTTTGATTTATATGACCTAGATGTAAGTGCCACAAATAAGTTTTGCTCAATTTAGAAATACGTTTTTTATGTGGCAGATTAATATTATTTAGTTCTTTTGGTGTTAGCACACAAGGAGATATATCAAGAATAAAAAGGTCATGTACTCTAGCAACAATATAGATAAAATATTTATTAAACTTAATAACATCAAAGCTATATCAAAATAAACATTATATCCAACATCCATTATTTTCGAAACGGAAATCAAATTCCTTCTAATAGAAGATACATAGAGAACATCCTTTAAAACTAAAACTCAATCACTACTAAATGAAACTCTAATATCTCCTCATGCTAAAGTTGGTGTTGGCTCGCCATTAGCTTGAAAAACACAAACTCCATTCTCACTTAGCCGCCGTGTTTCTTGAAACCCCTACAAAATAGTGCAGATATGATTAGTGGCTCCTGAATCTACACACCGAAATATGGTAAAGACAACCGCTGAACAAGTTTCAACGACATTTAAATTTGAATTACCTTGCTTATTCAACTTTGCCAGATTGGCAGGGTATTGCTTTTTGTGATGCCCATGTTGCTTGCAATGATAGCACTCTCCTTTGAGCTTTTGTTACACTAGTAGTCGCACCTGCCAAAAAACCTTGTGAGCCTTTTTATTTTCATTTCTTGGCTTAGAAACCGAAGCTTTCTCAACATTCAGTTCCATAACCGAAGCTTGTTGTTTGATAATAAATTCTGCCGCTTGCAGCTCATTCAACAATTTCGCTAGTGACAAATCCATTTAGTTCATATTATAATTCAAGCGAAATTGTTGAAAAATGTCAGGCAGAGTCTGCAGGACCATCTCGACTTGAGATTCCTTATCAATCACATCTCCAAGGACCTCCAGTTCATTCAGATATCCCATCATCTTTAGAACATGGTCCCTAACTGATGATCTTCCAGCCATCTTGGTATTCGAAAGGGCTTTCATGGTTGTCTGCTTAGCTGCATGATTTTGCTCACTGAACATCTCTTTGAGACTTTCAAGCATGTCATAAGGAGACCTCATAGACTGATGTTGATGTTGCAAAACATTCGCCATAGAGGCTAGAATGTAACATCACGCCATCTCACTTGTCCTAACCATTTATCACGGGCATTAACCTGACCATCAGTAGCTCTTCATTAGGTTTTTCTGGGCACTCCTCGGTGATTACAAATTTTTAACCTTGAGTAGTTAGGACAATATCAAGGTTCCTTTTCCAGTCAACATAATTCGGTCCTTCTAACTTGTTTTGGTTCAAAATTGAGATAAGTGGTTTGAATGAAGACATGGTTAATCTGAAAGATATTCACTGTAAATAGATCATTAGTTATGCAATAAGAATAATAAAATTCAAAGTAACACATTACACATATAACTATGCTCAATGAACAATTAGATTCGATAGAGAAACTTAACTATTCATGCAAAATATACGAGTTATGTCAGATATTTACCCCATAAATTAAAACATGAACAACTCAGATGGAGAGTAAATTATTAATTTAAGATAGGTAAATATCAATTTTATAAATTGTAGTTTCATTGAATCAACATGTAACTTAGTCGGAGAGTTAATACAAGTTATCAAACAAGTAGAGGCAAAACTAAAGTAATTATCTATAATGAATTTATTTGAATTTATCCGATATGGAAGAAGGCCTATGTCAACATATAAATTAATTATATTAGTGTAAAACGTGATGGGAAACCATGGGGATTGAACCCTACCATAATTGTATTCGTTAAAAAAAAATTCAAAAAATAGAAAAATGGCCAAAACACAATCTAAACGACTTTGAATGCCCGAAAAACGACGTACAACATGAGCAAAGATGATTCATATTGATCACTGGGCCAGTAAATATGAACCTATCAAATTTGAGATCAATTGGAGTTCGGCAGAATTTCAGAATTCCAAAATCACGACCTAATTGCAAAAATCTATTTTTGGCGTTTTTAGGGTTCTGAATATTTTGACTCGTTCACATCAGATATCATACTTATGTATGTTAATCCATGATTTTAGAACTTGAAATATTATTATAACAGTCTCGGTATTTATGAAAAAGATACTTTTTTTCATGAAATAAAACACCATTATTCATATAGAATAAACACAACAAACATATATAATTTAATAACACGTTTTAATATTATTCTATTTATGTTGTATTCATTATCTAGTTAGATGTAAGACAACGTCTTATACTAATTGATAGACCATGTTCAGTGGAAGCAAGCATAATACCCAGGTATCACAAACATGTAAACTAGAGAATGACTTAATTACAAAGAATAGAAGCACTAACCTCTCGAAACTATTGAACAAATCCTTAACATCCAGAACTGCAATCTTCCGCTATGCTCCTTGTAAAATCCTTGGACGAAATTATTTGAGTGGGCAAATAACTCAAATAATACAACTCTGAAGAGTGAGTTATTAGGTGAAACTAGTCTTCTGTTTGTACACCCGAAATTAAGCCAATAAAGAGGCTAAAAATCATGTAGGATTCTACTAGTATAAGTAAAGTCCCACTCTAACTCAAATAGATAACTTTTCTCCCAAGTCTGTCCAAGTTTTTACTAGGTATAACAGGGACTACTGAAATAATAATAGGCTACCAATTATAGTAATAATTCAAAATTCAAATGAACTAAATCCTACTATAATTAATCGCAGTTTATTCCACTAAAAAACTACAATTGAACTCCTCAATGTGAATTTCAAAATTCACTAACACTTATTTTAATTCCCCATGTTAAGATTACAAATACCAGTTAATTAAACTAAATTGCTCATAATTTAATTTAATCAACTAATTAAATCTTTTATAATTCCGCTTAAACTATTTCATGTGACGGATACAAAATTTAATGGTCGAGTTTTCACATAAAAACTTATAAGCTTACATAAAGGGGTATCATCAAAATCAAAGCCGAGTCATGGATTCTATAAACTAATTATTATTTCACAAATGTTGTTCGTTATTCTCCAATCTATTAGGTATACACTAACTCTGAGTAGAGCTGTACCTTTTGATAAATCAAAATAATAAACAAATCACATTGATCATAATATCTATATCACGATTAGGTGTATAAGCTCATTTAATGAATCAGAGAAAATATTTTTTATATATTTAGTACAAAAACGTCTTTTATCTACTTGACCCATTTAATATACACTACGTATACTAGCACAAGAAATTGGATGTAAAACCACTCCCATAATCAAGATAAATTATACTTTAATTTAGTGTTACAATCATCAAAATATTTTGCCCAACAATATCTTCGATTGTGAACATAGTTTATTAATTATGAGAACTAACAATTTAATCTTCTGTGCATGAGCTAAGAATTCATACATTAAATTGTCTACTACATAATTAAAGGACACACATGTAATAAATGATCTATTTAAAATAATACTATATTGAATTGAATAAATTAAATAAATAATTATTTCATAAAGAATAAAACACAATACTATAACTAAACCGCATGATTAATAGTATATCCCAACATACTCCATATCCGCCCCTGATTGTTGTAGCTCCTATTTTAAAAAAAAATATATCCACGTGTATATGGTCACAATTAGCTGGGATCTTTAAATGGTTTTATATAGGTGAAGATTTGAGACAATTGTTATGTGTTGTCTTGATTTTCTTACCATATTTGGTTTTTCCTATTTCTTGAAGGAATATGTTTTCCTTTTTGTAGAAGGAATTTATAGTTCTTCCATATTTGGCTAGTCTTTTTTCTTGTAAGAAAATGTTTGGACCTATAAATTGAAAATTCTTCCCATCCACAATGTAGCCATTTGGAGTTTGAGAGTCGTGTTTAGGGGGAGAACTTTAGGGGACAAGTGTTAGTGCGTCACTTGTGTTTGCCTCTTCGTGATGTTGTTCTCTCGATATTTTGTACTCTATTTTCTATAGTGGATTGCTCATCTCCGCCGTGGGCGTAGGTCAACTGACCGAACTAGAGGCGGACCTACCTTGGAGGTAGAGGGGTCACCAAAACCCGTTAGCCTCGGCAAAAATACTGAAATAAGATTTTATATACATTTGTATATACACTGGGGACCCCTCAAATAATTTACTTTGCTCCCTTAAGTAATAAAAGCCGGGCAGAAGTGTTAATTTTGTAGCCTGCTCAAGTGCATCAGTCAGTTGATGGACCCAGGTTCGAAACTTAGCTCTTGCACCTCACTCATTCCCTTTTCTTTTTTAATTCAACGATTGTTTACTTAGTACTAATCTATTGCTTTTTTTTCTTTATCTTTTCTGATTTATTTAATGCTTGTATCAATACTCAACCTAAATTTTTAGCCTTTTTAAAAACCCCTCGCTCACCCCTTATCTTTAAAAATAAAAATTCTTTTTCAATTGATTGTTTTAACTTTTTTTTGCATTTGCTGAACTCTCACTGTGCGAATTACCAACGGTGACTCAGCTTGAGACTCTTCTTCAGCTGAAACATACCCTTAGTAAGTTTTTTTTTCTTTTGAAGATATTAACTTAGCAAAATAATTTGCTATCGAACTTTTGCTTTCTACAAAGAGCCGAGTTAAAAGAGAAAGCCAAATTAATGCCATAGCTCGTAGGCATTTGAAAATTGAGTGCTAATGTTATTTTGAAATATTCTTTCAGTGAAGTATTTGTCTTCAAACAAAATTGTGTTTGAAAATTAGTATGAAAGCAGAACTTCGAATTAAATATCTTTTATAGGACCAGGGTGAAATTTCGAACTTGTTTAATTTAATTAATACTTGTTCTCATAGTAGTTAGATTAAGTAATAAGTCTTAAAATCTTATTATAACTTGAACATTGGAACTGTTTTATTAACAAATTAATAAGCATTAAAATCTTATTATAACTAGAACATTGGAATTGTTTTTATTAAAAGTGTATAGTATAATAATATTCATTTCTTACATATGAATTTTGGTCTTGGGATAACTTTGTTGTCCACTTTGCAACAATATGGTATTTACAAATATAAGTAATGCTATTTAATAAAATTAAAGTTGTATTTGCTGATAATTTATCATATTCATTAAGTTTTTGAAGAGTTGTGCGCCGAACTTTGTCGCCAGTAACAGCGGCGGAGCCACCTTATTTGACACCCCTTTCGAGGGAAAAATACATTGTGTACAGGTAAAAAAATAAATTATATGTATTTGTGAACAACTAATTTTTGACCACACTCAAATTCTATATTATTTTGCTGTAACTATTAATTCTAGGTCTAATCTTAATATTTTAAATTTTTATCTTACTCTTAATACGTTTTATTTAAGAAAATCAAAAAACAACAAAAATATTCACATTCTTAGAACATAAGATTTGCTCCTATGTGTAAATAGAAGAAAATATATATATATATATGTCAACTTGGTTTCTTCTAATTTAAATGTAAGTTATAGTAGTATTTTTTGTTGATTAGTATAATTTAAACCTTTGTATAAATAGTGAATTTTCTTATTTATATAACCCCTTTAAGTTTAAAAATAAGTTGGTTGATATATATATATATATATATGTATATACATGTGTATTTTATCTTCTTTAATTTAATTTTAAAAAAAAAGGTTAAGAAAAAATTAAATAAATAAAAAATGGAAAAAAAAAGGGAATTAAATATATTTATATATAATATATATATTNCACACCCACATCTCACATCCCAACTCCCCACATCCCAACTATCTCCTCAATCTAATCCCATATACACACACAATATTATATATAGAAGAAGAGAAAGAGAACACAAAAGAAAAAAACGGGAAAAGAAAGAAAAAGAAACGAAAAACAGAGAAAGAGAGGAACGAAAGAAGCTGAAGAAAACAAAAACAGAAAGAGGGGGACGGAAAAAAAAAGGGAAAGAAGAAAAGAGGAGAAAAAGGAGGCTGGAAAAAAAAGAGAACGAGAGAAACGAGATTAACGAGGGAGCAGTATTTGTCTTTTTCTTCT
>ML344108.1:0-43298 GCA_005239505.1 Nicotiana paniculata | reverse complement strand
AGATTAATCAACCAATCAAAACTATATTAATATCACAATAAGTTTAATCCCCAACGGGTTCCACCAAAACCCTAGATTAAGAACTTAGCTAATCATATTCATAAGAATCAATTCTAAAATAACTTGCATAATTGAACTACAAAATAATGAATAAAAGCTATAAAAATCAATGTTTGCTTCACTGAGTAGTAATCCACAAGTTTGTCTTCACTTCAATGGCTTTTCTCCCATTCGAATCCTCTTTCAAGTTATGTTTTGGGGTCTATTTATATGTTTAGGACAAGCCCTAAACGTGTAGGAGACTTCTATTCCAACCGGGAAACACTTAAACTATTCAAAACTCAGAATTGACTGGACATCAGAACCCACGCGTTTGGGCTCAAACGCACCCTTAAAGCCAGAGCAGGCCTGGCGTTAGGCCCAAATGCCCCCCTAACACCAGGGTCAGCCTGGATTTAGGGGCCAAACGCCCCGCTAACTCCGGGGACAGCCTGACATTAGGGGCCAAACGGCCGGCTAACGCCCGGGTGTTTCCTTTTCGACTCTTAAGCGTATTTTTGATGTGTTTGCATCCATTTAGCTCGGTTTCCATCTCCAGTGCACCTACACATGAAATAAACTCCATTATACACATAAAAGTGTATTTTTATCATTAACGCACATAAAATGTAAGGCATATAACTTGTTAAACCATGAATTCTATCCACGCATCAGTATGCACGATGCTAGTCTCGGAGGGAGACCCTCGAAGAGATACATGCTAGGGGCTTTGACCTCGCGAAAGAGATAAAGCAGGCCGAGGTGGATGAGATCGAAGCCAAGTTTTTCCTTTATTCCTGAGCTGATGTTGATATTTAAAGGCCGCCGTGGGAGCTGGTCCGAAGGGCCTTTGAGGGAGCTGGTCCCGAGAGTAGACTAGATTTTTGGCTTTGTAGTTTGTATGAGACTCCTATGAGAGTGTTGTAAATATGCATTTGTAATGCACATATATATATGAAAGATTCTTTGGTTTGATTTGCTTGTCGATAGTTAGCCCGACGAATTGGACTTTGAGATAAAACCCTTGGGGTTATAAATTGGCCATGAGGCTTTTTAAGCTGGCGACTTGGGCTCTTACACTTTAGGTCGGTACGATCTTCGGTGTAGCTGGCGACTTGGGCTCTTACGCGTAAGGTCGATACGACCATTAATGTAGCAGGCGACTTGGGCTCTTATGCTTTTTTGTCCTTGAGGCACTTTGGTTAACCGTATCGGGCTTAGTCTCTGAGTTGGGTTTCGACTCGAGCTCAACGACCCTCAGGTTTTGAAATCGGCCCTGAAGCACTTTGGATTGGTATAACCTGTAGCTGGAAACTTGGGCTCTTACGCGTAGGATCGATACGACCTTTAATGTAGCGAGAAACTTGGGCTCTTACGCTTTTATGGCCCTGAGGTGCTTTTGTTAACAATTTTAGGCTTCGTTTCTGAGTTGGGTTTCGACTCGAGTTCAACGGCCCTCAGGTTTTCAAATCCACCCTGAGGCGCTTTGGGTCGGTATGACCTGTAGATGGCGACTTAGGCTCTTACGCGTAAGGTCGACATGAGTAGTTGGCGACTTGGGCTCTTACGCTTTAGGTCGGTACGACCTTTGATGTAGCTGGCGACTTGGGCTCTTACGCTTTAGGTCGGTACGACCTTTAACCGGTTCTTTTCAAAGTAATTGGAGGCCTGTGATTTTATGGCAACAGTCGAACGTCTCCGAGTCGCGTTAGTTTTGCCAGAGCCTTATGACAATAGTCATTGTATTTGGCCGTAGCCTTTTAGTCCCCCGAGTGAGATAGCCACGGCGTCTATATCGAGGGTGTGCCTTTTGGGTTCTTACAAGTTTAATATATAGCCTTGACTTTGATATGGGGATTATGCCTTTTTAAGGTCTTACAAATTTGTACATGCCTTGCTTGAGGTCTTACAGTTTTGATGTTTCCTCCTGGAGGGCTTACGAGTTTTGAAATTACCAGCCCTGAGGTCTTACGGCCATGAGTCGATTGTCGAGGTCAGTCCTTGAGTCAGAGTTGATATTGCCTCACGGAGGGCTTATGTCATAGATATTTCCTCTTGGAGGGCTTATGAGTTTGAAGTTACCGGCCCTAAGTTTTTACGACTTTGAGTTAGATAACTTGATGAGCTGACTGTCGAGGACAGTCCCCGAGTCGGAGGTTATATTGCCTCGAGGAGGGCTTATGAGCTTGATGTTTCCGGCCCCGAGGTCTTATGGCTTTGATTTTTTGGTGACTTGATGGAGTGACTGTCGATGACAGTTCCTGAGTGCTTGATAAATTTTTTGGCCCTGAGGCTGTCTCTTGTGAAAATAGCAAACTTCTTTGATGTGCGAAATGTTTTGATGATAAAAGATACTTCTCTGATTACTTGGTACAAGTATACATGTATTTACCATCGAGGGTTCGATTATTCTATGCGGACACGGTTCATTCAACCATTTGGTCCGATATATCATTCTCTGTCGAGACCCTCTTTGGAATATTTTAGTGATCTCCTGGGGGGTGCCCCTCAGTATTCGAGGTTGATCAAAGAGAAGCCTTGAATACTTGGTGAGTTCTCCTTAGGTATCATATGGATGTTTCTTCGTTAAAAACATCGCCGGTAAAACCCTTTTGGGATAAAATCCGACTTGAGGAAAAAAAAGTGAAACACCTGCACGCAGGTTGGCGTAAAGTTTGAAAGAAAAAGGGAAAGGCTTGTACCTTAGCTGCGATAGTGTTCGAGCTTTGATATGCTTTGGTTATCTGTTCCGAGGACTCGACATGGTCCTTTATTCATTTCTACGAGGATGTAGTTTGTGATTGTTACTTGGAAGTTTTCTTGTTATTGGTACCCTTCGATGTAGAAGGTGTCGATGCCACATCATGCAATACGAACATTTATTTCGCTACGTGCTGCTCTCCGTATACTGTTTTTACTCCATCCTTCGTAGGAAACTTCATCATTTGATGAAGGGTTGACGACACCGTCCTCATATTGTAAATCCATGGCCTTCCAAGTAATGCATTGTACCTCATGTCACCTTCGAAGACATGAATCTTGGTATCCTGAATTTTGCCGGCCACGTTGACTGGGAGGATGATTTCACCTTTCATTGTTTCGCTTGCCATGTTGAATCCGTTGAGGACTCGATAGGCGGGCACGATCTGGTCGACCAACCCGAGTTACTCTACCACCCTCAACCGAATTATGTTTGCCGAGCTACCTGGATCCATGAGCACACGTTTAATTTGAAATTTATTCAAAATAAAGAAATTACCAGTGTGTTATTATGAGGTTGAGATAAGGTCTCGATGTACTCTTCATTGAATTAAAGGGAATCTTCAGTATGTAGCTCCGAGTTTGCTTTTCCCTGGTGATGGATACTTTCGTTTTCTTAAAAATAGGTCCCTGAGGGACGTCGACTCCACTAATAATCATGTGGATGACGTGTCATGGTTCTGCTGTTTCACTTTTCTTGTTTGCCTCTCTTTCCCAATATTGTTTTTTAGCTCGGTCGTTGAGAAATTCTCGACAGTGCCCTTTGCTGATTAGTCGGGTTACCTTTTCTCGAAGCTGTCTGTAATCCTCAGTCCTATGATCATGGGTATCGTAATATTCGCATATCAAGTTGGGGTTCCTCTATGAAGGATCTGATAGCACAGGTCTCGGCCACGTGGTATCCCTAATCTTGCTTATGGCCAATACGATGTTTGAAACACCAATGTTGAAGTTGTATTCAGATAGTCTGGATGCCTCTACAGGCACTATGTGCCTGTCGAACCCTGCTTTGTTCACAAGTCCCTGAGGATTCTGTCCTCGGTCCATCTTTTGGTCACTTCGATGTATCTTACGTCTCGGGATATTTCTCCGATTTTCTATGTACGGTTGCTACCTTTCTTTGTTTGGCCTTGGCTCTCTTTCTCGAAGCCTCGATTACTTTTCTAGGACTCTAATAGGATATATCGAGCCCGAGGGGGCTTCTAATTGGTCGTCCTCGACCCTGATCTTCATCTGGTACATGTTATGCACATCCGCCCAAACTATGGAGGGGTACTCGATTAAATTCTGCTTCAGGTGTTTTGAAGCTATCGAGCTTCGCTCATTCAAGCCCTAAGTGAAGGCTTGTACCTCCCAATCATTGGAGACTGGTGGTAATTCCATTCATTCCAATTGAAAGCGGTACACGAACTCCCTTCACATCTTATTCTCCCTTTGCTTGATCTTAAAACATCAGGTTTCCTTGTAGCGATGTGTTTTCACAAAGGAGTCCGCCATCATGGAAAATGAATCCATCGAGTTCGGGGGAAGGTTATGATACCACATCATGGTCCTTTCAGATAGCGTTTCTCCAAATTTTTTTCAATAGAACGGATTGTATCTATTCATCTCTTAGGTCATTCCCTTTCACGACACAAGTGTAGGCAGTAGTGTGCTCATTGGGGTCCGATATTCGGCTGTACTTCGGGAGATCGGGCATTCTAAATTTCTTTGGGATAGGCATTGGAGCTGCACTTGATGGGAATGGATTTTGCATGAACTTTTTTGTATATACACCCTTTAGAATCAAGGGTGCACCTGTGATCTGATCGACCCTCGAGTTGTAGGTCTCCACCTTTTTGTCATTAGCTTCCATCTTATTTTCGCCTGATTCAATCCTCTTTGTGAGGTCTTCGATCATCTTCATAATGGAGGGGTCGGCTGCTGACCCATTATTGCTCGATCTTTCCGCTGCTTGTTCGACTCGAGGAGCCGTTTGTGGTGGTGCTATGCTTGGGGGTTCTCTGATGGCTTTGTAGCTGATCAATAGCCACTTGTTGTGCCTGCAACATTTCCAAATTGACATGAAGGCTAACTTCCCTTTCCCTTTGAGCAGGGGCTCCTGTACTTCCCGCTGGTCTCATTTACGAGCGCTTCCGTCTGTATGAGAGCTTATATCGACATGTTGAGCGTTGCGTGAATCGACAGGAATTTGCACTGGTGCCCCTTTAGGGTTTTTGCGGTGGCACACCGGCACCTGAAGTAGATGCGCCATTCTCTCCGTGATCCTCAGGACATTGTTTTCATGTGCGTTTACTGAGTTAGACATTTTCTGTCATGAAATTGAAGATCCTTGGACAAGAAAAAATGTGAAGAATAACTTGTGTTTTTAGAAAACCAACACTAAAACAACTACTACTATTTTTAGCCTCGCGGTGGGCGCCAAACTATTTACCTTGAAAATAGTAATTACAATTATATATAATTTGGTGGTTCTAAAAATACGTGATCTATTTTAATACCGACTTTTAGGCAATATATGCTAAGTGTAAGAAAACAAAATAAAAACAAAAGATAACAAGATTATGTGAATCGAGCAGCGAAGAAACAGGCTCTCGAGGTCGGTCTGAACGTGTCTCGAAGTCGAGCTCAGGGGCTCAATAACGGACAGTCGAGAGTGATTCGACAGTGTCGAAGGCCTATTAGATGTCCTCTTTATTACCAATAATGAGCAATGAATGAAGAATAATTAATGAACAATAAAATGAAAGATAATAAATCAATGAGACAATTGTAAAGAATGTTTGAGCTTAAGGGCAGAGAATGTTCTTAGTCTTGTGTATTGGGTATCATGTATGTTACAAAGTGACAAGGGTCCCCTTTATATATGAGGGGGAATCTCAACATAGTACATGCATAATTAATGCAAAGAGATATGGCTGGTACAATCACTTAATGCCACGGTACGGGATTGTACTATTTTGTGTATTTTGTCAGCTTTAACAACATGCCCCTTGGGAATTTCCCGCCTTTCCACGTTGATCTTCGATTTGTACTGCCTCGAGGTCGAGGATCATCGATATGCCCCCTCGATGCCAAAACTCAAACCTTCGAGCCTTCTGAGCGTCGAAATGACCTTATAATCGGGCTCTCTGATTATAGCCGTATACAGGCCCAAATGCAGAACCAAAGCTGCGCCCCAGCAAAGTCGAGCCCAAAATGTCCCGGAAAAACAACCGCAGAAATGAACTAGCCACTGAAAGGCCGGGTGAAGTTCAACCCGTGACCAACCCCGAAATAAGAAATATTCTTGAGGATAACAAAGTGTGTGGAATCGGCGGGAAAAGAAGATTGAAGCCAACGGCAAAAAAAGTGGAGACCTATAACTATAGGGTTTATCAAATCCCAGGAGCACCACCGATACTGAAAGGCCTCGATTCCAAGAAATTTGTCCAAATGCCTTTCCCTCGAGCGCAGCTCCAAAACCAATCCCAAAGAAGTTTCGTATGCCCGAAATTCCAAAGTATAACGGGACCACAGATCCAAATGAACACGTGAACTCCTACACGTGTGTCATCAAGGGAAATTACCTAGAAGATGATGAAATCGAGTCGGTACTGCTGAAAAAGTTTGGAGAAACTCGGTCTAAAGGGGTGATGATATGGTGTCATAACTTGCTCCCTAAATCAGACCTCTTTAAAGTGAAATAAAGAGATAATGAAATGCTCAGGGAATTCGTATCGAGGTTTCAAATGGAAAGAATGGACTTACCTCCGATTGTAGAAGATTGGGCCATTCAAGTATTCACATAAGGACTCAACCCCCAAAGCTCCTTGGCTTTACAACAGCTGAAATAGAATTTGATAGAGTACCCGTTGGTAACATGGGCTAGCGTCCATAACCGGCACCAATCAAAAATCATAGCCGAGGATGATCAGCTTAGGGCCCTCTCTAGGTCCGTATATCCCATCAGAACCTATGACATGCCTAAAAGAGTCGTCGATCATGAACCACGTCCAAGCAGAGATCGATATCAACCGTATAGAAAAGATCGGAGGGGAAAGGGATCCGCACGTAACCTTGCGAGGAATGAAAAAGAAGCGATCGAGGTCATAATAGCCGGGGACACATATGCAACAATAGTTTTGACAGGCCAATCAAGGTCAGGGAGGCACCGAGGTTATCGGAATAAAACTTTAGTGTCGATGTTACCGGCATCGTATCAGCCATCGGACGCATCAAGGATACCAAGTGGCCTCAACCATTGCAGACCTATCTACCCAAAGAGACCCCAATCTGATGTGTAAGTATCATGGAACTCACGGACACAGGACCGAAGACTGCCAATAGCTAAGAGAAGAAGTGGCAAGTTATTTAATAACAGACACCTCCGGGAATTTTTAAGTGATCGAGCCAAAAATCACTTCAGGAATATGGACTCCAACAAGCAGACCGAGCAAGAGGAACCTCAGCACGTCATCAACATGATCATTGGTGGATTTGACATCCCCCAGGGGCCAATGATGAAGCGCACTAATTTGTCCATTATAAAGGAAAAGTGAACCCAAGATTACATGTCGGAGGGGACCATCTCTTTCAACGATGAAGACTATGAAGGCATTGTGTAACCGCATAACGATGCACTGGTAATTTGTGTACTCATAAATAAATCTAGAGTTAAGCGTGTGTTGATTGATCCAGCTAGCTCGGCAATATCATTTGATCGAGGGTCGTAGAGCAGCTGGGTCTAGAAGACCAAATAGTGCCTGCAGTCCGGGTCTTAAACGGAGTCAACATGGCATGTGAAACTACTAAAGAGGAGATAACCCTACCAGTAAACACCACCAGAACTATTTACGAAATGAATATCTACATCATCGAAGGGCGTAGGAGGTATCATTCTCTATTCGGAGGTCCATGGATCCACAACATGAGGGAAATACCCTCGACACTACACCAAGAATTGAAGTTTCCCACACCGGGAGGGATCAAGTAAGTTTACGGAGTACAATCGGCCGCAAAATAATTGTTTGCGATTGATGAGGTGATCCCTATGTCTGCACTCTCGACATCAAAGAACTCGTAGTCGGTTAGGAAGGAAGAAACTAAATAACAATCACCAACATCGGCCATGACCAAACCGAAGAATCAAGAGGCAGGAGAGAATGATGATTATAGAGTTCCTAGGTCGTTCATCACCCTTGACTATTTTGATGCCACCAAGTCGACGGTCGAGGAGCTGGAGCAAGTCATATTGATAAAACACTTTCCCGATCGGAAGGTATACTTGGTCATGGGTTTGACTCCCATCTAGATATACTCGGAAGGTATACTTGGGCACGGGCTTGACTCCCGATCGAACACTTCCTTGGTCCCATCCAGATATGACAGGGATCCCACAAGAGGTAACCACTTATAAGCTAATCTTGGACCCGTAGTGTCTCCGATTAAATAGAAAATGAGGCCTCAATCCGAAGTCAAACATGAGTTAATCAAAGACGAGGTATCCAAACTCCTTAGAATAGGTTCCAGTCGGGAAGTTAAGTACCTAGATTTGTTGGCTAACGTAGTGGTAGCGCCTAAAAAGGGAAATAAATTAAGAAGGTGTCTAGATTACAAAGAATTGAACAAGGCGTGCCGCAAGGATTCTTTTCCTTTTCTTAACATCGATCGCATGATCGACGCAACGGCCGGGCATGAGATACTCATTTTTCTCAATGCCTATTCTGGGTACAACCGAATCCGGATTGACCAGGGTGATCAAGAACAAACTTCCTTCATCACTAATTTTGTACCTATTGTTATAACATAATGTCATTCGAAAAACAGATAGGAAAATCAATAGAGGTTTACATTGACGACATGTTAGTTAAGTCCCTGCTAGCAGAGGACCATTTGAAAGAAATACAATATAAAGATAAACCCGGAGAAATGCGCATTCGAGGTTGGGTCCGGTAAGTTCCTTGGATTCATGGTGTCCTACCATCGAGATAAATCCCGACAAAATCAAAGACATAGAAGACATCACCATGGTGGATAATGTCAAGGTCGTTTAGAGGTTAACTAAGCACATAGCCGCCTTGGTTCGGTTAATATCAAGGTCCTCCGATAAGAGCCATCGGTTCTTCTCATTATTGAAGAAGAAGAATAACTTTTCATGGAGCCCGGAGTGCCAGCAAGCTTTGGAAGAACTCAAACGGTACCTTTCGAGTCCACCCTTACTTCATACTCCAAAGGCAGACGAGCAGTTGTACTTTTACTTAGCAGTATCCGACATAGCGGTAAGTGGAGTCTTAGTCCAGGAACAGGAAGGTATGAAATTTCCTATCTATTGTGTTAGCAAGACTCTAGGCGAGGCCCAAACAAGGTACCCTCACCTATAGAAATTTGTGCTCACTTTGCAAAGTGCCTCCCGAAAGTTAAAGCCATATTTTCAATGTCATCCCATATGTGTTGTAACTTCTTACCCACTGAGGAACAAATGCACAAACCTGAGTTCTCGAGCCGATTGGATAAATGGTCAATAAAAATTAGCGGGTACGATATCGAATACTGACCCTGAACTGCCATCAAATCTCAAATTTTTGCAGACTTCATGGCCGACTTCACGTCGGCCTGAATACCCTAAGTCGAAAGGGAATTGTTGTTAACCGTGGGGACTTCCTGAGGAATCCAGATCCTCTTTACTAATGATTCCTTGAATGCAAAGGGGTCTGGACTCGACATTATGTTGAATCCACCAACGGATAACGTAATCAAGTAATCTATTAGAACTGTGAAATTGACTAACAATGAGGCTGAGTATGAGGCCATGATTGCCGGTCTCGAATTGGCTAGATCATGGGGGATAGAGTGGTCGAAGCTAATCGCGATTCCCTTCTTGTGGTAAATCAAATTATTGAGACATTTTAAGTGAAAGAGGATCGAATGCGAAGATTCTCGGATAAATTATAGGTAACGCTGAATCAATTCAAGGAATGAACCCTACAACACGTACCCCGGGATCAAAATAACAAAGCCGATGCTTTGGCAAACTTGGGGTCATCGGTTGATGATGATGAATTCTTCCCAGGAACAGTCGTACAGATCGTTTAATCGGTAGTGAAGAAGGCCATGCCAATAAAACTCAACAAGTTTAACTTGGGACTAGAGAAATAATTATATAGTTTACCTGAAGTCTGGGAAGCTGCCCTCGGATCCTAAATAATCGAGAGATCTGCGCATAAAGGCGGCTAGGTTTAGCCTATCAGAAGATACCCTATCTAGAAGGACGTTCGATGGCCCACTCGCCATATGCTTGGGGCTGGGAGACACCGAATATGTTTTGAGGGATGTGTACAAAGGCACCTGCGGGAACCATTCGTGGGCAAAAATTTTTATTTGTAAGATAATCAAAGATAACTATTACTGGATCGACATTGAGAAAGATACGAAGGACTTTGTACGGAGATATGACGGCTATCAGAGACACGCACCAATGATCCATCAACTCAGGAAATTGCTACATTTGGTTCGTAAGATAATCAAAGCTAGGTATTAAGAAAAGGTTGATTGATTCCAGAGGCAAATGGAAGGAAATTATGCAAGTAGTCTTGTGGGCATACCGAACCACCTCAAAATCTAGTATCGGGGCCACTTTATTTTCATTTGTCTACGGTGTCGAAGCATTAATACCGGTTGAGGTGGGAGAACCGAGCCTCAAGTTCTAATATACGACCGAAGAATCAAACGGTGAAGCCATGAGTATGAGCCTGGAACTATTGGATGAGAGGCACGAGGCCGCCCAAAACAGCGGATAGAAAGATATTACAACCAAAGAGCCAACCTACGACACTTCAACATCGGGGACTTGGTGTTAATAAAAGTAACACTGAACACCCGGAATGCGAACAATGGGAATCTGGGACCAAATTGGGAAGGTCCATATCGAGTCATCGGGATAACCGGTAAAGTTTTATAAGAACTCGAAGTAGTAAACGGTGCACAACTGCCGAACAATTAGAATGTGACGCACTTAAAATGGTACTATTATAGTATTGAAAAATAGACTCGCCAAATGGGTCTATTAAATGGTGACACGTGATAAAAAAGTTATTAGAAAGGTTAACAATGACACGTAAAGGTTATATGTGAAACACCCTAGGGACCAAACATACTCGTACAGTGACTGTTAGTATCGGAATTGATCATCACAAAATAGCCCCAGCTCAGGTACGGGAGAATAGTTCATAATAACAAATGAGGAAAGAATTAATTAATCCCGGATTATATTGGACTTGTCATCATTACGCCATCAGTTACAAATCAATTATGTAACATACAATAACTGCAATAAATGATTGTAATGGTCAGAAGAAGGAAATCAACTATTAGATTGACTCAACAGGTACGGGATTGACTCAACAGGTAT
Organism: Nicotiana paniculata; assembly: GCA_005239505.1. Lineage (NCBI taxonomy): Eukaryota > Viridiplantae > Streptophyta > Magnoliopsida > Solanales > Solanaceae > Nicotiana > Nicotiana paniculata. The sequence goes on along the minus strand of ML344108.1, from coordinate 32,110 downwards.
AAGATTGACTCAACATGCATGAGATTGACTCAATAGGCACGAGATTGACTCAACATGCACGAGATTGACTCCACATGCACGTGATTGACTCATCGGTTACAGAATTAACTCTTAGTTATGAAATTAGCCCATCAGTTACGGAATTTCAGCATTTGCATGACTGTTACAACTCTTCCAAAAGTAATGGATGGATTCAGTAAATGCTCATAATGGACCCATAATTCAAGGAGAATGGTTACATAGATTCAGCACTATAAATGGACACAGTTTTATCACAATCAGGAGAATCCAACTTTCTTCTCTATAATTATATACATTGTAATTTATAGCATCTTTCTCCCAAGTTAGCAATAGTTCGGCCCTTCAAGTTCTGTTCGGCTCACCATCCTATCAATAAGAATTACTTCTTTGCTTCAATTTTATTATATTATATGTCATTGAATTTACTTTTCACTTCTATATCACGTTGTATTAACAAGGATTTATATCTTTCGGATCGAATCTGTTGCTTGTGGCCCGTCATATAAAATTTACTATTTGGCCTTGAAAATTATTTTTGGGTTAAACAGTTTGGTTCTGTTACCGTGAAATCAAGCAAATTTGTTATTCATCCAAAGATACTAACAATTTATGTTAATATTTGCTTGTTTTCAGTTTAAACCTTCATCATGGCCAAAATTTTCCAATCAACACAGTTGAGGACTCAGCACAATTGAGGACAACAAAGTTGGAGATGGCTTTACCATGCAAAATGAAAAGAAAAGAATAGCCATGATAATGATAAGTAACCAACAAGCATAGAAATATGCTGAATCTACGTCGGTATATAGGTACTGCAACTATTATACCTGAAATTGATTATAAGGAATCTACTCCAAACAATTTTGAAACTGAAAAAGATCCGGACTTCCCGAACAGTTAAGGCATCAACTTGCTAAATTGCAAAATTCCATAGGAGAAGAATGAAGGTTTGGAAAAGCATGGGTAAAATATCCACAAGATTGGTTACTAAGATACCACACCTGACAACTGGAAAAGGAAAGATTGGTGTAGGATGGATAATTAAAGACTATATTTTTATTACGCGATATTTTGCATAAACACAAACTGTCAGGACGACTACCTAAATGTGTAGTCGAACTTAGTGAATATGATATTATTTATCACCCATGCACGACTATCAATCACAGGTTTAGTAGATGCCATGGTTAATCTTAGCTCAAACATATTACCCGAAGCTGAAAAAGTACACGTTGCTTTTGTGATAATTATCGGATATGGACTTTCTACACAATTAGGTTCACATGTGTTAAAATTCCTGGGTTAGGGACAATTCTTAATGCACCTATGGGGAAAGTAGTAAGACAATTCACAAAAGTTGTATTATTAATAACAATGAGAGTGTGTATGAAGCTTATGTTACAAGGCACGAATTATCTTGGGAACTCAAAGCAAAAAGTTTGTAACGATTGATCAAATCAAACCAATTTATGCATCTCGAGAAAATCGAGGCAGATGTTCTAGTCTCGAATCTACTATTGATTTCAATGAATCTGGAAATAACTCTGGGATCTTGTTGAGAAATATCATTTTCGGGTCAAAGAGTCTCGAGATCGGGTCATTCTTTATTCGGGCAATCCCCAATATATCATCAATCAGAATGAAAATGATGTAATCTCGACTAATTTAATTTGGAATTGGCATAATAAATTCATTGATTACTTGCAGAATGAGATTTTCCCAAAGACAAACACGCGTTTTGACAAATCTGAGTGTGTATCATCCCATACTGCCTTGTTGAAGGAGAATTATATTTGAGAATATTCAAGGGTTCCAAAGCTAAAGTGCTACAAGGACTCAGACTACCAAAATATATGATGCGATAAATTTATAAAGAGAGTAGTAAAAATTACTCCGCTAGTAAGGCTTTAAAATGAGAACTCATCAAATCCTGTATGACTAACTCAAATCAAGATATGGAATGATCCTCGACAATATTTTGGAACCTCCATAGTTCCCGGCCAGAGTAAAAAATAATTGACAAAAAGAGCTCTGGTACCGTCCCTATGTTGGAATTGGACCATTTGAAAGTCTATCAACATCAAAATTAGCTATCCTATCTAGATTATTAAACCCAGGACTATGAAATTATGATTCTAGTGTTTGAGTTCTCATACCTCAAAACTCAAAAACTAAGGAGATTACTTATACTTGAAGATTAATCAATTTGACCTGGCATTATAAGAAGTGATACAAATAATCGATTGTCTTGGGAAATAGAATTCCTAAGAGTATTCTGAAATTATTTACCACCTCTCAGCTCAGTTAGTTGTCTTTGTCATATCAAGCATAAATACTTCAAATAAAGTTGAATTAGTTCTTTACAAATACATATACTACGCGTACACAAAAAGGACCGAGAACTACATGTCAGAGTCAAGAATTCACGACAAAAAATGTGTTTGTATCCAAGTCAAGAAAACTGAATAAAGTTCACTTTGAACAGACACATGACTTATATTTGGTCCAATAACGACCATTCAAGTTAAATATATAAGCCTTTCTTAACGGCTAATTGTATTATGACTCGGATCGATTATCCCGTATATATATTAATAAAAATCTCAAATATTATTTTTGACATGTGTCCCTCTCTACTTGGAAGTATGTTTATATACTCCAATTCGGATTCAGCATCCGATTAGATTAAATGTCTCTTCGAGACAAATCTACTAAGATATACATTTATTTGGGATCAATATTCCCTCAGACTCAATGTCTTAATCGGATCAATACTCCTGTAAATCCTACAGGGATTAATACTTCCCCAGACTAAAAGTCTACTCGGATCAATCGATCCTATTTTACGCCTGAGTGAAAAGGAGACGTCCTCTTCATAGTGTTTAAAACATATAAAATGGTCCTTTTTTATTTAAAAGTAAGACTTTCAACGGTGCAATTTTTAGACATCGCACATGAAAAGATGCATCCAAATATATATATTTCAAGTATATAAGACTAAATATGAAGACTCAAATAAATTCATAAATTGCCAAGAAAAATTAGTGCTCGGATAAATTCCCAACAATACCAAATAATATTGAGACAAGCATGATTACAATACTTATATTTGCAGTACTTACATCTTTCTCAAATCAGGGAACTCTCTCTATCATCTGCAATGTTAATGAAATTATCATCTAGTTTGGAGACGAAACCGAGTAGGCTGGGATTCGTTGGGGGATTACTCTGACTATCCTTGGAAAGCTTTCCCCCCCCCCCTTTTCAAATCTTTTATTTGGAAGACGTGCAAGGACACTCTCCAGTTCAGTACCCATAGTACTCTTCTTCTATAGTCATCCAATCTAATGGCTAAACGGTCAGGTGCTTTGTTTTCCGATTGTACACATAACCAGATGTATTAAATTTTTGGACTTTATCAATACAAGTAGAAAATTTTGTGGTTATTAAAATCCCCGGTCTCTAGGGCTGTGAGGTTATAAAAGTTTTGGGTACAACTAAAAATCCAAGAGGCAAAACTCAAAGATTAAATGGTCTGGATTAACACTGAAAACTATGAGACCAAACTTTCTATGGTAGTGGTATTTTTTCAGCACCAACCGATCATTGACAAAATAAAAAAAAGTGGTGAAGTTTTCATCTGAATCCCTAAGTTATGTGCTCTTTTCCCTTCACCTAGTTTTGGTCCCTAATTGGGGTTTTCTTGCAAGATTTTTAATGAGGCAGAGGCGAGAGTGAAAAAGATAAAATATTCCACTTCCCGATCACATGACAATGAGTGACTGGAAAGTGGGAGGACTATCTGTATTAGTGAAAAATAGACTCACCACATGGTTCTATTAAATGCGACACGTGTTAGCAAAGTTATGAGAAAGGGGGAAAATGACATGTGAAACACCCTCGGGACCAAACATACTCGTACCGTGCCTGTTAGTCTCAAAATTGATCATCACATAATAGCCCCTGATCAGGTACGGGGGAATAGTTCATAATTACAAATGAGGAAAAATCAATTAATCCCGAATAATATAGGATTTATCACCATTACAACATCAGTTACAAATCAATTATGTAACATACAATAAATGCAATAAATGATTGTAACGGTCAGAACAAGACAATTAATTATGAGCTTGACTCAACACGTACGTGATTGACTCACCAAGCATGAGATTGACTCAACAAGAACAAGATTGACACAATAGGCATGGGATTGACTCAACAAGCACGATATTGAATCATCAATTACGAAATTAACTCATCAGTTATGGAATTAACTCGTCAGTTACAGAATTAACTCATTAGTTAAAAAATTTCAGCATTTACACAACTGTTATAAGTCTTTCAAAAGTAATAGATGCATTGAATAAATGCTCATAATGGACCCATAATTCAAGGAGAATGGTGACTTAGATTTATCCCTATAAATAGACAGACTTGTATCACAATCAGGAGAATCTAATTTTCTTCTCTACAATTCTATACATTGTAATTCATAGAATCTTGCTCCCAAGTTAGCCATAGTTCGGCCCTTCAATCTCTGTTCGGCTCAACATCCTACCAAGGATCATTCAATAAGAAATATTTCTTCTCTGCTTCATTTTTATTATATAATCTGTCATTGAATTTATTTTTCACTTCTCTATCACGTTGTCTTAACGAAAATTTATATCTTTCGGATCGAAATGGTTACTTGTGGCCCGTCATATAAAATTTATTACTTTGACCTTGAAAATAAATTTTTAGGTTTAAACAGTCTTTTTCCATTACCGAGAACTCAAGAAAATTTTCTATTCATCCAAAGATACTAACAACTTTTGCTAATATTTGCTTGTTTTTAGTTTAAACCGTCATCATGGCCGAAATTTTCCATTCAACACAATTGATGAAAACTAAATTTGAGATGGATTTACCATGAAAAATGAAAAGCGAAGAATATCCATGATAGTGATAAGTAAACAACAAGAAGAGAAATATGGAGAATGTATATCGGTATATTGATACCTCCACTATTATTCCCGGAACTGACTATAATGAATTTGCTCCAAACAGTTTTGAAACAGGAGGTTCAGATATATCAGGTAATTTTAATTTGAAAATTTTAGTTCTAACTTTACAGAAACAGATCAAGGAACAGAACGAGCGGATACAACACCTTTGGGAATTCCCAACTTTTCCACGAGAATGATATGCATAATCGTTACAGCACCGAGCTTCAACTAGCAGATGGCACAGAGGTTAAATCGAAAGTCAAAGATAGGTTCGAAAACCAAATGGAGGTACAAGAAACTATAATTGACTTCCCAAATAAGAAGGTTTACGTTGGTTGAGACTCGACACTGAATTTAAAGGTAAGTTAATTATACTTTTACGTGCTAACACAAATTGCTTTGTTTGCCCATATGCTAACATAATAGGTATACCACCGGAAGTAATGGTTTGTATGCTCGATATTAACCCCGTGATATAATCCGGTCAAGAAAATTTATTCTTGAACAGCCTAGGCTCGGTGGTTAGGATTTATTGTAAGGGCCAAACGGTCAAGTGAACCATGCCTGCGTGGGCCACCCCAGCCATTATACGAGCTTTTACACGCTTACAATCTTGTACGTTATGCACATAAAAGAAAGAAATTTTCTACCTTACTCATACATATTTTTTGCTTCTTAAAAGTATCAAGCCTAAGGGCTATTCCTACCCGGAACTATCGAGCCCAAGGGCCACTCCTATCCTAGCCTAAAGGGATACCCCCACTCGAGGATTGTCATTCGAGACAAGTTCAGGCGGCTCGGGTTATCGAAACTCGGATTCACAAAACCTATTAGGCCGTGCCTAAACCTAAAAGGCTACTACCACCCTAAAAACTATTCGGAGTCGTCCGAAGCCCCTAATCAAAATATAAGGCCTTCAACAAAATTCTAAACATGTTCAAAGATTACCCTCGGCAAAAGAATAGTCTAAAAACATTTAAGCAAGCATCTTGGGGAAAAATTGGGTCACTCCGAGTTTTCATAAGTTTCTAGCAAAAAATGCATCGAGGACAGGTTTTGTTCGTACCTTCAAAAAATGACTTATTACTATGATAGATTATGTGCTAAGGCATTATTAATATTTGCAACTGGAAAAAGATGCTAAGATAATAGACTTGAACATTGCCAAAAGGGAAAAAATCTATACTCTAGAATATCTTTATAAAGGCCCAACAAAGCCTTAGTTGCTTCAACATTATCCTTGTATTGAGCCACCATCTCATCAACATCAACCAAGGTTGCTTCCAAATTGGTCCTCGTTATTTTGAGCTCCTTGCCAAGGGCATCCTCTTCAGCGATGGCCGAGGTGCTTGGAGGCCCTCATTTTGTTGAGCTCGTGAATCAGCCTTTTAATTCGCCACTCGAACTTGAACTTTCACCAAAGACAACTTGGCCTGGGCAGTCCCCTTCTCCGAGGCCAGCAAGTCCATGTTGTTTTTCACCCATTGGCCATTACTTAGATCTGGTCGATCTTCGGATAGACCTGCGAAGTATTGTTGTTAGCCTCTATGATCGGGCCCTTGTTTCTAACTTCAAAATTATTTATCTTTTCCACCAAGTCGGTGTGCTCCTGCCTTAAGGTCGATGCTTGCTTCTGAGCTACATCCATCTCGACCTGGAGGTTCTTGGTGACCCCCTCTTGTTGCTCGGGAAGAAACTTTTACATGTACCTTTTTTGAGAAAGCTCTTTGATCTCGAGATCGAGTTGATTGACCTCAACTCGGTACCAAATGAAACTCTCGTGGTGGAGCACCGAAGCCTGCAAAAGGGCAAAAAATATGAGAAACATCAAACGCAGATAATAATAGATAGATGGAATGAAACGAGACCTTACACAGTTCAGTGCCTGTTGTGCCTCATTAAAAAGGAATGCATGTTCAACTCATTCATTTTTTCCTAGTCCTTCTCGGTCACCAGTCATCGGAGGTAGCTAACTACCCCCACAGCAGCGGATAAACCCGGACATCCTCTTGGAGGGTCATGTGATCGGGGTCCACACTTGGACCGAGGAACTGATTGAAAATTTTAAGGCTTGAGGTTGGCCCGCCAGCTTCCGAGGAAGTGTCGTTCTTCGGAGCTTCCAAGTCGCCTAGCACGGAGATGTCTTCCAAAGTAGATGAGTCCACACCTCGAAAAAGGAATGAAGGGGATCTTCCGCACCATGGCCCCTTCGTTGGACTTCTCCTTTCTCTCTTGGGCCTATTCGAGCATAGACTCAGTGCAGTATGGCGTCCCTGAGATCTCAATTACACCTGGCGCTTCCTTTAGAGCGGAACCAGCATCCTATGAAGTTTTACCCCGAGTATCCACGTCAGTGAGTTTGAGGGGGGTTCGATCTCACGAGTCTCCCCCTTGTATGCATTAGAGTCCCAATGATAGGTCACCCCGTGGGTAACAAAAATAGATTCATCCTCTGGCCGTAGTCCGGAACCCAGGAACTAGAGCCCCCCGGGCTTGCTGAGCACTCGTTTCTTTGGTTTATTCACATCGGAGGTTGGGGAGCCCGAGGGTTTTCTCGTTCTCTTCTTTTTTTCAATCTGTGTCAGCAACAAAGGGATCAACGGATGGGGGCACCTTCTGATCCCTTTCCGAAAGCCTAAGTTCGGTGGTCTTAAGAAAACCTGCAATAACAAAAGGGGAAGATGAGTCGTTATATTAAAAGGTAGAAACATAGTATTAGCTACTCAGAAAGATGCTTACCATGAGAACGAGCCTCCCATCGGCCCTTCGAGAGTCTGCTCCATATGCGTTCGAAGTACGACATATGAGTACAGACGCCCTCGACCCACTCCTTTAACCGGGGAACCGCATTGAGAACTTGGGCGACATTTGCACAACCACAAGCATGAATGAGAAGATTGAAATTAAAGAAAAGGAATTTTGATGTTTAAAGAGAAAATTGCACTAAGAGACGCATTCCAATTCTCCAGGATGGCATGTATTTCGAGGGGATCAAATTTTCGGTTTTCACTTTTGAGCGCCCATTCCAGCCTCGGTCTCGGTCTTCATTGATACTTAAAAAGGGGCCTTGTTGGCCCGACGAGTAAGCATGATCAGTCCCCCTCGGAACATTCTAGAACATTATAATCGGAGTAGGTGGTCGATCATGAACATACGAGATTCCGTCTTGTTCATGAAGTAGGAGAGGGGGTCACGATCCTCCACAACGATGGATTAAATTTCCAGAGGCACACCTCGTACCTCTTGCAAAAGTCTAGAACAATCGTGTCTATCGGGCCTAGTGTGAAGGGATAAGTGCAAAAACATAAGTACCTCTCCATGTGGGTAGTAACGGCGTCCTCAGGCACGGGGACTACTACATTATTGCCTTCCCAATTGTAGTCCTTACGAACTCTAGGAAGAACATTTTCAATCACAGAACATAAGTACCTCGAGACTCTTTCACCCTGGTCCTGTTTGTGTAAGGCTTTTCGACTTTAAAACCATATGCGGTTGAGCAGCCCCGAGAATGAACGCTTTAAAGGGAGGCTCGCCGGCCGGTTCGTTAACAACCACAACGAGGCAAGTCGTTTCGATGGAAACCACCTCAAGGGCAATGGTTTCAGTACCAGCGACCGGTTGAGAAGATGAAGAGGCAACATGTTGAGGAACGATTTTCAATGTTTTGGCCATTTTCATGTGGGGGTATGTTTGAAAATTTGAGGAAAGAACGCAAGGTTTCTAAAAAACGGGTTTTGCAGATGAAAAGAACATAGTATGAAGTATTGAAGAAAATCTTGGCAAAAATCTGGAAAATACTATGGAAATTGATGAACAAGGATGAAGATATGAAGGTCTGAAGAAGGTTTGATGATTGTTGGAATGGTCGAAGATAGAGATTTAGTCGAAAAGTAGAAAAAGGACAAAAGGAGGAAGCTTTTATAGGGAGAGCTGACGCTTCGCATTTGGGGGAAACCTGCAAGTGAGTGACACGTGTCCGAAGTTAGAATGACGCGACTGATGGGGCGTTTCAGCTCCCTCGTCGTAACGTACGAAGGAAGGAACTGGCATCATTTGTCAATTCCCATATTTTTAGCAAGCCTACTCTCTGAGAAACTAGGGGACTGTTTGTATTTGGGTGAAAGTGAGCCCAGTGAACACCCCAATTTCCCGGCGAGGAAAACGGAGCAGGAACATGACCGTAAGGAATCACAGTCAAAGTGAGGAGCCCCTCGTATCGGGGCTCAGCGAAACACCTACCCTCGGGGGTATCGAGACCACATCCGTTGGGTATGGTTCAGGTATCAAGACTTCGGAGAGGATTACCAAACAGCTGTACATAACTAACAAAAGGCCGTGATGTCCGTGCCCAACCGGATATCACGGCGTGATCTCGGCCCATATCGGCAGAAAATCAGTGGTTAGAGAAACCAAAGATTTTTACCTTTCTTAGAATTGTACTTAGGATAAAACTACCCTACTATATAAAGGGACAAGCTTATTATTCATGACACACATTGTAGTACAATTACCAACGAAATTTATTTCAATTCTCATTGTTGTTCAAAGTTCTTATTTTTGTCCTAAGTTCTTCATAAGTGCAAGATTGGAATTCAAGGCAGGTCTCTCATTGTGCCATTAACCGAGCTCGGAATCACTTTTATCATTGGTTTGGCCATTTATTACGTCTTTCATTTGCTTAATCTAACGTCATTAATCACTTGTATTGAATTAATCCACATATCCTTAAAACCACATATAGATTCAATTGTTATCCGTTTTTAGGGTAAACATTATCACTTATATACAAATTAACATGGCCATACGCAGGAATCTTCTATACAAGAAATAGCCTTAGTCTATTGGTTTTGTTGAGTCTTAAGTTAGAAAGGCCTTGAGTTCATTTTTACTTGATCATAATTTTTAATCACATATGCTCTCTCAAATATTTGCATAAGAAAATGTGTCAGTTGAGATTTGAACCTTTGACCTATTAGAACAAAATAAAGAACATAACCAATATGCCAATGAATAATTTGTTGGGTTTTATTAATTAAAACAAAAGAGGTGTGAATGAAAAATTATGGGAAAAGAAATGAATGAAAATAAAATTTTGGATTAGTCCTTTTTACAAAGAAACTTTGTTCATCATTGGATAGGAAGAGAAAAGTTGTTGTGCTTATATATAGAAGCACTTTTTGTAGCTCTTAAAGAGCCGAGAAGAGAGCAAGCCTCGCTCGACTCGACTTCGATTTTAGAATTGGATTTGGATTTGGTCAATTCATATGATTGATTGATAATTTTTGGACCAAAGTTATTTTCCTTTTCCGTCATTTAATATTTCCTTTCCTAATATTCTTGCATGGAATATATTAATCTGGAATTTCGCGACATTATGTTCCAACGGTCAAATTCGTGGCCAACTATTCCATTTCATAGGATTCAAACTTTCTGCTGAATAGACACCTTATCAATGAACATGCACATTTGCACCTGTTGGGACTCAACTTTGTTGGCTATAAATAGAGAGGCTCAGCCTTAGTTTTCACCACCTAATCTGAAAATTTCTTCTCTCTATCTTCTGCATTCTGCATTATTTTTTCAAAGCAAAAACGTAAGCATTTTGTGTGATTTAATTCGCCATTTGAGTTCATCGTAGTTCTGTATTTGAAGTGCCACTATCATTAAACAGTTATTCCGTTCTATCCTGGGAGGAATTAATCCGAAACCTTGGGCAACTGTGAGGGGATTAAATTCCTTAAGGACACACAAGAAACATGTGGGCTCGAAATTTTTTGGTTTTGTTTTCTTAAACTTAGGTCTTCCGATTTTCTGGTTTTGACTATAGAATGCTAACACAATTTACATTAGGGTTGTGTCGACACCGTTTGGTTAAACGTATGTCAGCCCCTGCAAATTAGTTACAAATGAGTATCGCTTAATTATAGACAATTAAATGGGTAATAATTGATACTCCATCAATTTTTTCTTCTCTCCTATTTGCTTTCTCTCTGAGTTTCTCTGTGTGTACTTTTCTCTGGCCTATTTTTCTTCCTTCAATCCTCTCTTCTTCTCTTCTTTTTCTCATCTCTATTTCATGTTTTCTTCAGGAATTCAACAATGGATTTCAATCGTTCAATTATGAAGTTTTAACTTAGTATTTTTGTTTCATGCTGCAGAGTTATTGTTCAAATTAATTGCCAGTTTATAAAATTTGAGAATATTTGACTCTCCACTCTTGATATACATTAAAAAGTTTTAAAACTTTAAAATCGAAATCGAGTTTTCTAAAATATTATTTATTTGGATTAGGTTTTGTTGCAAAAGATTTGGAGTTTAATTATATCTCAAAATTTTAAGGATGTTTGGTAAAGATTTGATTTGGCTTTGGTTAAATATCATATTGAAACTCGAAGAGAAAGAAGAACACATGATATACAAAATTTTATTAAAATTGTGTTATAATTGTATAAAAGTTGCATGAGAATAAATATTTAAATTGTATTATGTTATAGTTATTTTTTCTTTTGTATAAATATTTCATAAAAGATGTAAATACTTTGTATACTATATGGATAGTCGCTGGAAATTTGTATTTAAGTTATGAATACTTTTTTTACACAAACTTGTAGTATTAAAATTATGGAAAATTTGTATTACAGTTATACTGGCAACTTACTGGTGGTGGTTGCGATTGAGCGCGAGCGGAAAAAATAATTCAGGCGAGAGTGAAGAAAAGAGGCAAAAAGTTCTTGAGCTGGCTTATGTCATTAATTTATATTTTATTACAGAGTAAGGTAACTAAAGATTCTTTAACAGTAAGTTGTAACAGAAGCTAGTTTCATTCTTTTGCACCTATATAGATCAAATTAAACCATGGTTTCACCTTTCTTTATTATTTGACGGGCCTTTAAAAGGTGGCTGGTTGATAGAGTAGTTTTACCAATAGAAAACTCTTGAGGGGGAATTATTTACAATTCCCATCTATAAAATTGAAGGCACTAATCACAGTTTGAGAACCTTTTAAAGTGGAATGTATAAAATTTACAAAGAAAATCTATTAAAAAGTAGTACATAACAAAATTTAGACCATCTGAATAAATAAGTTTGAGATATATTATAGGAACGAAAAAATTTCTAATTTTATTGCCTCTGTAATAATTGGATTCTTGGGTCTTTTTTTTTCCTATGTAGATTGAAAGATTCCTTTGGATCTTGCCAACTTTTGCCTTAAAACCCACTAATATTAAGACACATAAATATATCTTGTTTTAGGTCTGAAATAAGACGAGAGAAAAGGAGAGGTGCTATTGTTTTTGAAGCTTAGAGAGAGAAAAAATTGTAGAAATTGCACGGGGCGTCCTATTTGGTCGCCCCCATTTAACCTATATCTATATTTTTAAAATTATTTAACATATATCCTAATTTTTACAACTTCAGGCGCAGCTTTCCTAATACCTATGCAAAACTTCAGCTTATTTAGTGCTGAAGTTTTTACAAATGAACTAAATTACTTCAGCATCTTCTGCTGAAGTTTTTGAAAAAGCTCTATGACAAAACTAATTAATCCAAGACAAAACTTCAGCATATTGGATGTTGTATTATTTACAACTAAACTCAATTACTTCAGTATCTTCTGCTGAAGTTTTTCAAAAATCTTTTTATGAGAAACTATTAAATCCAGGACAAAACTTCAGCATATAGAGTGCTGAAGTTTTTACAAATGAACTATTAACTTCAGCAGAAGATGCTGAAATTTTTGAAAATGCTTTATGATAAAACTAATTAATCTACGACAAAACTTTAGCTTATTTAGTGCTGAAGTTTTTATAAATGAACTAAATAACTTCAGCACCTCTGCTGAAGTTTTTGAAAAAGCCTAGAATGCTGAAGTCTGTGTGAGAGTTTTTGCTGCTTCAGGCCCGTATGCTTGAAGTTTATGCGAAAAGTGGGTACGCTTGCAATATTTTTTTTGCAAAGCAGATATAAGTTAAAACGTGACCCAAAAAGCAGGTATAGATGCAAAAGCCCCAAAAAATTGTGCTCTTTTGCTCGAGCCCACTTATATGTTCTTGCGTTGACATAACTTTGTTGGTTGATATACTTGTTGGATACCATTGGTTCTTGAGTTGTTTGTCTTCTCTTCGTTCAAATAAATTGTGAAAGTTTAGATTTAAGTATTCTTTTCGCTACTACCTTAGCTTATCGAGCATTTTTATTGCTTATTTTTTCTCCAATATTTACATGATATTCTTACAAGTAAATAAAATGCTTACGACTCGTTATAATAAGTTACTACACACGCCCTTTTCTTAGATTTGTATGATAAAAATCTATTAGCCTAAAATTGTCTAACAGTTGATTTTATTAGTGCTACAATCTTTCTTACAAACATGAGTTATATAATACGTTCTATCAACGGGCATGCAGAACATAGAACAACTAGTCAATTTTTATTAACAATAGGAGTATGTAATTAACTTTTACATTCTTTCCTTTAATTTTAATTTTCTTTTCCTTTTTTGTAATTTGCATTTGAGTGCATCTATGTTTTGTTTGTGCAAAATTTGGTTAAAATTCTATTCCTATACATGCAAATAGGAAAAATGGTGTATCGATGTTTCCTGACAAGTAATCAGAAAAGAATCATTTTTTACACAAGTAGAATAATTTACAAACCTTTAAGTCGTGTAGGAAAATCCCCCTCAAGTACTATTGAACTAGGTGATCAATTTTTTATTTTTTTATTTATTTTTTGTATGATAACACTGAGAATTACCATTGATAACAAATCATCGGTATACACCTATGGAGCACCTCGGACTTGGTGACTATTTCTCATCTAAAATTTTAACTTTTCAGTTTTTAGACAGTAGGGAGATCACTAACGGCTCTAAATACCATGTTAAACTATGTAATGACCTCATTTATAATTTTATTACTTCTTCCGTTTTAATTTTTATGACAAATTTAACATGATGTGATATTATCCGATTTGGACAAAGTCGGCACAATTTTTTCTTACACCATTAAATGACCTCCTACGTCTTTTATATAAGTTCTCAATCTTTTCAGTTACCAATGCAGAACTTTGTTCACACATCTAACAATATTGGTAGTAAACTTTGAACACCAAGGCACATGCAGAATGAGAGGAAAGAAGACATTGTCCCACCAACCGATCCATGCCATGTGCCTTTTTGCGAGGATGGCCATCTTAATTAGGTATTTCACCTCATAAACCAGACCATTATATGATTTGATGTGCCTTCATATAGTGGGCATTGACTAATCACGCAGATCGAGTCGTGGTCTGAGAAAAAAATGATTTTCAGGTTCAAAACATGAGAAGTTATATGCACTTAAAGTTTACAAGAAAAAGAATTACATAATGTATGCGAAAAAGCATAACTTGCTCTCATCTTAAGAAAATTTTACTTCCTAAGGTGATGCAATTCTCCTTCGAGTTAGTGAAAGCGTTGTAGTAACGTCGAAGTCTTATGTGATATATTGTGGAGCGAAGGACACTCCCCTTCTTTATTAGAGCACTCAAATGAGTTCTGAATAAATTAGCACTTCTGAAAATGGATTTTTTTGTTTTGGTAATGCATTGCATAATCTATAGATAGAAAGTTTTATGATGCAAACTATCACGTTAAGTTGCGAGAGAATTTAATTTTTTTTCGTTCAATTAATGATTTTAGATATGTTAAGTAATGCTAGAAGCTAGATGGCCAAATCATACTATGCTAGTCCCACCTCTTTTTGAGATCATACTACACATTTGTGGAACTACAGCCACATTTTAAGTCTACGATGAAGCTTTACAGGGAGGAGTACAATGCTTCAATTCATTTGACGGTTAGTGGCATGTCTGATTGCAGCCAATGGTAAAGTTAAAGGAGAGAACAATCCCCACATTCCCCTCTAGGCCTTTTTTATGACTAAGTTTGCTTTGGATTCTCTCAAAAGCTTAGCTATCAACTTATCATGTTTCTATGAGGTGGGCAAGTTTTGCATTTGGTACGTTTATTCCTCTAGAGGTGGGTCTTTTTTCTTTTGGCCCCTTTCACTTATTCCTATCTTTCCACTATCATTATTCTTACCATGAATTCATTAAGAAGAATTCCAACGCACAATACAAAACAAGTAATGCTTTGATCCGTTGCATCATGACATTGTAGATTGGAGATACATTTTAGCATGTCTTATTTTAGAAGTCAGTAGCGTACGCATAATTTTACGTAGTTAGTATCGACCTATATGGAATCACTTGATTTTTTTGGAATATATTTACTTTGAGAATCCGATGACCTTTCCCCAAAAGCTAGTCAATAATGCGCTAGCTAGCTAGGTAGCAAGTGGGACATCTCCCTTTTCCCAAAAGGCAAGGCACGTTTGTTAGATCTTTTTCTTTTTCTTTTCTTTTCTTCTCTTTTTTTGAGCTAATAATTAATATCTGAAAGAAGGATGCAGCAGACATGTCTTAAATCATAATATGTTGAAAAGTGGTCTTAAGCCAAAAGGCATGGGTCAAATTTCTACCTAACTATTTGTGTAGATAGTGGCTTTAATGACCCAATCATTTTCCATAAAGTCGTTTCTTCCACTTGGATTGGATGAGTGCACGTCACTGCAAGTAGAAGATGATTAGAGCCATATCTTTTTCTTGATCTAGCCTTTTTCTGTCAATGCCATAATCTTTATCTTGTTCATAGTCAAAACTTTTCAAGGCACATTGACCCACAAAGCTTGGATGAATTGTTACATATTCTCCCTCCATGTAGGTATTTAACCTAAAAATTAGATTTGAAGGTGGAACCAATTAATTTTGTATTATAAGGTGCTGACAACCGATATAATTCATAATAGTTAAATAAAAACAATAAGATATAAACAAATGAGTGAAATAGTAAATAAATAATGTAAAAAAAAAGAGAATTCTTATTGATTAATATAACAATTTTTTTTTTTGTGTCAATTGGATCATGAATTGCTAGAAATAAGGTGCTATGATTACGAGAATAGTTAAGTGATTTTTTGATGGATGCAATTTAGGGAACAAGGATTTAAATTGTAAACCTATTCGTAACTAACTGTCTCACTCTATACCCACATGTTACAATTATTTATTGCATTTATTGTGTGTTACATAATCAATTCATAACTAATGGCATAGTGATAAAAAATTCTGTGTAATCCGGGATTAATTAATTCTCTCCTTATTCATGATTATAGATGTTTGTACGTACCAGATTTAGTGCAATTCTCTTTTGATCAGTTCCGAGATTAATAGTTACGGTAAAGATACATTTAGTTCTGAGTGTTCCTTACACGTCATTTTTTAAACTCTTTCATAACTTTACTTATACGTGTTGTTATTTAATTGGTACACGTAGAGAGTTTATTTTTCACCAATACAGATAGTTCCCTCACCCCCTTCCTTCCCACTTTCCGGATTATCTTAATTTTATTCGGGAAGTAGTAAAGAATTAATGAAGGAAATTTTGGTCCCGAGTTTATAATGATGTGTTGCAGATGCGAAAGGTCATGCACCACCTTCATTTAATGCTCGAAACACGTGCCACAATATGATTGGTTCTGCATTGTAGTAGTTTTTTGGCACTGACAACTTTGTGCCTTTGAAGTGACACCCATGATGACAGATCTTAATAATGTAATCACCTCTTATAAATACGAAACCAAAAACCCTCAAACCTTTCTTCTATTCGTCCTTGCATGCCTTCTGCTCTTTCGCTTTTCACTACTCGTTATCTTCTTCATCACTGTAATGACTTCTCAACCTTTTGCTTTCTCTAACCTCGTAGTATCTACTTCTCGTACTATCATAGTCGACGAACTACCATACATAGAGGCCCTTGTTAGGTATAGATGAAGATGGGGAAGACTCCGTAGCCTTGGCTCTATGGCAAGCAGAGGCGATGATACTTACACTAAGGCAAGTTCCTCCACTACCAAAACTTCTTCCTCCTCAAAAACTTCTTCTAATAGCAAGAAGAAAACAAAGCAAAAGATACCTCAGAATCTTTAGTTGAGTCTTTGATTATGAAATTATACCCCAAGAATTCAACTTCAAAGCCGATTGCACCGAGTGGAATAAGAAGGTTAACCAAAAGGGTGGATGTAACAACGCAACTGGCAACAACCCTTCCCTTATCAAATCTCGCCATCTTCCTATTATTCGGAAAGACTGTCGTCTGCGATCTAGTTTTCCAGTTGAAGCTCCTCGCGAAGACGAACGGATAACTAGTTATCGTTAAGGTTATTCATTTGTGTATACATACCCATTCACTCTCGAGCTCCAACGTGCAATAGATTTGGTGATTGAAGAGTTCTCTTGTCATTTAAATGTTTGCTAGCTAAAATAGACCCGACAGTTTGGAGCGTAGTAGCCTGTCTCTACTACTTATCAAATTTACTCTCAGTAAATTTCACCTTTTTCCATCTTCTTCAATTACATTCTCCAAAATTTTATGTGTCAATATTTTCACTCTCAGTACTCATTGCAAATGAGTAATAGTTGACCCCGAGGATGATCACGATTGTGGATGATACTGCTTCTACGTGGTTGTTCCTACCCATGTGTAACGACCTGGTCGGTCATTTTGAGAGTGCTAGCCCTGATCCTCTAATTATTTCTCCCTCTATCTCATTTTATGGTTACTCGACTTGACGAGGTGCTTGGTGTCGGGTTCGGGAGAGTTTCATAGTGGAATGAGACACATAGTCCCTAAATTGAAGGTTAAAGTTGTAGGAGTCGACCGTAGTTCGAATTGTGTGAAGACGACTCTAGAATAGAGTTTTGATTATTCCAATAGCTCCGTATGGTGATTTGGTCTTAGGAAAACGTCCGGATGTTGATTTGGAGGTCCGTAGGTCATTTCAGCATTAATTGGCGAAAGCTGGAAAATTGGAAGATTTTGGAAGGTTTGACCGGGAATGGACTTTTTGATATTAAGGTCGGATTCCGATTCCAGAAGTTAGACTAGGTCAGTAATGTCAATCATGACTTTTATACAAAATTTGAGGTCGATCGAACTTGATTTGATAGGTTTCAGCATCAGATGTGGAAGTTAAAAGTTCATAAGTTCCTTAGGCTTGCGGTTCGTGGTTCTAGTGTTGTTTGATGTGATGTGATGCTTTGAGCGTGCTCATATGATGTTTTAGGACTTGTTGTTATGTTTGGTTGAGGTCCTGCGAGCCTCGGATGTGATTCGGACCATGTTCGATGCACTTCAGAACCTTTTGGGAACCTTAAGGATTGCTGAAGCCATATTGTCCTTAAGCAATCCTTGGATTCCGAACCCTAAGGATTCAGGCCTCGGGTGAGGTTTGTTCTTTGCGTTCGCGAATATGGCCATGCATTCGCGAAGGTTTAAGAAATTGTTCGTCATGTTCGCATATGAAGGGTAGCGTTCGCGTAGGCCTGGGCTCAATATGTATCGCGTTCGCGTGGGGGATCTCGCTTTCGCGAAGAGGAATCTGGCAGGTGAGAATTTTGTGTTGCGCAAACGCGAGGCACATTCCGCGTTCGGGAAGAAGGATAACAACTAGGCAGAATTTATGTTTTAAAATTGAGGGTTCATATTTTGGACCTAGAGAGCTTGGTGTTTGGAGATTTTTCGAGGTTCTTCAAGGAGATTATTGGGGTAAGTGATTCTATCCCGGATTTGACTATATTTTATGAATCTATTACTATTTTCATCATCTAATTAGGGGTTTGAGTTGGAAATTTAGGGGAAAATGGTAAAACTTCCTAGACTAAACTTTTGAGTTTTGAAAGGCGATTTGAGGTCGAATTTGAGTAATTATTGTATGGCTGGAATCATAATCGAATGGGCATTCGAATTTTGTGATTTTGGTAAGGTTTCGAGAGGTGGGCCTAGGTCTACTTTTTGGAGAAAATTTTCAATTCTTTGGTAAAGTCATAATTTCATTTATTTAAATTAGTTTCCTATAGTTATATTTATAGTATGTAATTATTTTGGATAGATTCGGGCCAATCGAAGTTGGAAAATCGAGCGAAAGGCCTTCTTATCGATTGGATGAGCTAGGTTTGAGGTAAGTGACTTGTCTAACATTTTGCGGGGGAAATCCCCCCCTTAGGAATTGGTATTTGTATTGGTAAAAAAGAGTTTCACACGTAAGCCAATTTTTGACAACTCAGCCAGTCACGTGGACACAGGAAAACGTGACAGCTGGGCGTGACTCCTTGAAGAGATACGGTACAAAGAGGCACGGTTCAGTAAACCCACGAACTTATCAGCCACGGGAAACTCAACTTGATCAAAACGGGAGAGAGGCACAATCAGAATGAATCTATACAAAGCTACGAGCAGATTCAAGGACCCACAATTGATTACTCGAACGTTATGTAACTGAAACCCCAATTACCATTATCCTTTGTAACGTCTCATTAATGTCATAATTAGTCATTAATGAGTGACCATAGCAAGAGTCGTACGTTTTAAGAATCTCCTATATTAGGGAGGGGAATACAGCTTGTAAAGGCATCTGATTCTCTAATACAATCAACTCTATATTTCTGCAATATTGTCTATTATTCATTTTTTCCATTATCTTGATTATCAGTAACCCGTATTCATCTTAAAAATAAGCTTTAGTCAAAGGGTCTAATTCTTTGGTTAAACAAATTGGTTCCGTTACCGGGAATCTGATAATCTTTGTTTACTTTTCAAGTGATATCCTCCGAATTATGTCAAACCCCAACGACATCAACCAGCAAAGGAGTGGAACCCTGATTCCATCACCTTCAGGAACCCTACGTGGTTCGAGGGAACAAACCCCAGAAAGATCCAATAACAGCAATGTTGATAATGATCAAACTGTGGAACAAGATCATGTAAAGCAAATGATCGCAGAGTTTGTGAGCCAATCTTTGCAAGACTTTGCGAGAGGATTACCAGCATCGTTACCTACACCGCCAACCCCACCCCCAATAACACCATCACCATGGAAAATACTCAATCTGGATTGGCAAATTCAGGAAGAAGAGATACTCCTAATGAATCTCTCGAAACGAGACCAGGTATATCTAATAACTCAGAATTACAAAATTTACTGCTAAGCATGCAGAAACAGATGAAAGAGCATAACGATCGCATCGAACAAATTCCTGGAGTACCACCTATCATCAAGGGCATCAATGTTGATAGATATTCTCAACAACCTTGAAGCCAAGTGCGGCACCCTTGCCTATACCCAAGAAGTTTAAAATGCCTGACGTTCCCAAATATGATGGAACAACTGACCCACGCGACCATGTGACTGCTTTCACTACTGGAGTAAAAGGCAACGACTTAACAAAACAAGAGATTGAATCAGTCCTTGTCACAAAATTTGGGGAAACAATTACCAAAGGAGCCCTAACCTGGTATTCTCTTCTCACTGTAAATTCTATGGACTCTTTTGCTGAGCTTGTAGATACGTTTATAAAAGCACATTCTGGTGCACAAAACGTTGAGAAGAGAATGGAAGACATATTCAAAATAAAACAAAGAGACACGGAACTACTCCGTGAGTTTGTAGACAGGTTTCAACGAGAAAGAATGCAGTTACCCAGGGTGCCTGATAATTGGGTAGCCATGTCATTTGCTAGCAACTTGAACGATGAAAGCTCAGAAGCCACGAGGCGACTTAAGGAAAGTCTGAGAGAATTCCTCGCTACAACATGGAACGATGTATATAACAGGCACAGTACTAAACTCAGAATAGAAGAAGATATCATTGCTCGTTCGAGAGATGAAGATCATTTCAAATCCAGATGTCCTGAATCAGCTATAAGATCAAGTAAAAAAAGGTATGATCCTTACCTAGGACCCTCATGACGCGATATCCGCCCTAAGTTCAAAAACACTAGGTCGGACTATAGACCACAAGGAAGAGACGTTCTAGATCCAGAAAAGATCGAGATGAACGACCTAGAGATAGTACTCAAATTAGGGGTTATACCTTTAATGTAAGTACTACTGAACTTGTCTTAATATTGAGGGACATGGGAGACAAAGTTAAGTGGCCCAAAGAGATGAGGTCAAATCCAAGTAGGAGAAACCCAAATCACTGGTGTGAATTTCACAACGATCATGGGCACAAAACTACGGATTGTAGATTTTTACAAGGTGAAGTAGAAAAATTGTTAAAATAGGTCTATTTAACAGAATTGTTTAGTGATAAAGGTAAACAGGCATATATGAGGAACACCAGGAGCCCCCCAAGCCTCCTTCTCCAAAACGAACCGTTAACGTAATACACGGGGGTGAAGAAGTAAACAGAGTGATTTGTAAAACAACCACGAAGTTCATAATTACACATGGGAAACGGGCTCGTGGAGAAGACGATATAACCTTCGATGATGTAGATATCAGCGAATTAATGCTTCTGCACAACGATGCTCT
Source organism: Nicotiana paniculata (assembly GCA_005239505.1). NCBI lineage: Eukaryota > Viridiplantae > Streptophyta > Magnoliopsida > Solanales > Solanaceae > Nicotiana > Nicotiana paniculata. The sequence goes on along the minus strand of ML344108.1, from coordinate 10,683 downwards.
GGTAATATCTTTACTTATTCATGACACTAACGTAAAAAGAGTGTTGATTGATCTAGTCAGTTCAGTCAATATCATTTTGCTAAGATTCGTGGAAGAAATGCTACTGGGGAATCAAGTAATCCCAAAAGCATGAGCCATATCAAGGTTTGATAACTCTACGGTTATAATAAAAGGAGAAATTGAGCTTAGCACTTATGTTGAGGGGGTGATCAAAAGTGCCAGGTTCCAAGTCATCGATACTGAGATGGCTTATAACGTGATCATTAGAAGGCTATGGATCCACGACATAAAAGCGATACCCTCCACGTTGCATCAGGTAATTAAATTTCCCTCTAAATGGGGGATACAACAAATCAAAGGAGATCAGCAGACCGCAAGAAATATAAACTCTATGGTACACTACACCAAGAAAATAGAGGTGGAAGAATTACGAGATAAGAGAATTTCCCAAGCAGGTAACACAGCCCAAACAACCATGGAAGAAATTACTACCCAAATAGGTAGGGAAGATATTATTGCTGAAACAAGTACGAAAGAAAATGCTTACGAGAATGAAAATCAAGTTACCACGAAAGGTATGCAATATTACACAGAAATAGATTCCAGACCAGACGTCATTCGTGAACCGGAGGAAGATGAGCACATCAAAACAATTACGGAAGAGCTAGAAGCTATTCCATTATCCGAACAAAAGCCTGAGCAGAAAGTGTATATAGGCACGAGTATAGACTCCACTCGAAGAGGTAAGTTGATTGATTATTTAAAGGCTACCGCAGACTGCTTTGTGTGGTCCCAGTCAGATATGATAGTCATTCCACCAGAAGTGATGACTCATAAAATAAATGACGATCTATCATTCGTACCTATTAAGCAGAAGAAAAGAAAGCAAGGACCATTCAAGAACTAAGTGATCGACGAAGAGGTACATAAACTCTTGAAGATTGGTTCGATACGAGAGGTAACGTACCCTAACTGGTTAGCAAACACCGTGGTAGTACCTAAAAAGAATGGCAAGTGGAGAGTATGCGTAGATTATACTGATTTAAACAAAGCATGCCCCAAAGATTCATTCACATTGCCTCATATAGATCAAATGATTGATGCCACCGCAGGTCATGAACTATTAAGCTTTCTAGGTGCATATTCTGCTTATAATCAGATTAAAATGGATCCTTTAGATGAGGAAAAAACCACCTTTATTACGAACAGGGGGACTTATTGTTATAAAGTCATGCCTTTTGGCCTAAAAAATGTTGGGGCCACCTATCAAAGGCTGGTGACCAAGATGTTCCAAGAACATCTTGGAAAGACGATGGAAGTCTATATTGATGACATGTTGGTAAAATCAACACAAGCACAAGACCATTTCCAGCACCTCTCTACTGATTTTGATATTTTACGCAGGTATAATATGAAGTTAAATCCAGAGAAATGCATTTTTGGAGTGCAATCAGACAAATTTTTAGGTTTCCTTGTATCAAATAGAGGAATAGAGGTAAATCCCGCTCAAATTAAAGCCATAGAGGAAATACCTGATATTTTAACAAATAAAAAGGAAGTTCAAAGACTGACAGGGGGAATAGCAGCTTTGGGTAGGTTTATTTCTAAATCTTCCGAAAAAAGTTTTAAATTCTTCTCAGTTCTCAAAAAGAAGAATCAGTTCGAATGGACTGAAGAAGAAGCAAGCCCTCAAGAATCTGAAGATTTATCTATCGAAACTGCCACTGCTTTCAAAGCCAAAAGAAGGGGAAAATTGTACATCTACTTGGTTGTCTCAGAAATTGTTGTACGTGCAGTATTGGTAAGAGAAGAAAAAGTTAAACAATAACCTGTCTATTATGTAAGTAAAACTTTGCTAGATGATGAGACTAGATATCCACATCTGGAAAAGTTAGCCTTAGCTTTAATAATGGGAACTAGAAAATTACGACCCTATTTTCAATGACACCCAATCACCGTTGTGACCTCATATACTTTAAAAAATATTCTGCATAAACATGAATTGTCAGGAAGATTAGCCAAGTGGGCCATAGAATTAAGTGAGCATGAAATAATCTTTCAGCCTAGGACTGCAATTAAGTCTCAAATACTAGCTGATTTTGTTGTTGAATTTAGTAATAGCATTGTATCTGAAGTAGAAAAAGAGTTACAACTCTTTAACGGTGTTAATCCAGGCCTATGGACGTTTTTCACCGATGGTTATTCAAATATAAAAGGTGTCGGCTTAGGCATAGTCTTGATATCACCCATGGATGAAAAGACACGGCAAGCTATAAAGTGTTATCCTATCGCTAACAATGAAGCAGAGTACGAAGCTGTTATTATAGGGATTGAACTAACACGGGAGTTCTCAATCGAGTAAATTATGATCAACAGCGACTACCAAATAGTAGTAAATCAGATACATGGGACTTACATCGGTTTAGATATTAAAACGCAACAGTATCTTGAAAAAGCACGAGAGCTCGTGAGACAATTCAGAACATGGAAGGTAATGTAAATACCTAGAGAGGAAAATGCAGAAGCAGATGCATTATCTAACCTCGTAGCAGTCATGGAAGTAACGAACAAAGACAATACAATTGTCGTTCAACTATTTCATTCAATAATAGACCAGGGCAGAAATGAGGTAACTTTCAACAACCTAACCTGGGACTGGAGAAACGAAATTCTTAATTTTTTTGAAGAATGGCACTGTACCTGAAGGCAGGAAAACAGCTCAAGCACTTCGCCATAAAGCTTCACGGTACTTCCTTATTCACAACCCACTTTATCGTAAGATGTTCAGATGACCCCTAGCTAAATGTCTCGGACCTAACCAAATGAAATTTGTGATGAAAGAAGTCCACGAAGGACACTGTGGAAATCACTCAAGGGCGAGATCGTTAGTGAAAGCACTAATCAGAGCCGGATACTATTGGCCTAAGATGGAAGAAGAAGCCGAGAATTTCGTATCCAAATGTGACAGATGCCAAAGGCTTGCCAATAACATGCATCGACCAACAGAATTATTAAATCAAATAATATCCCCATGGCCTTTCATGAAATGGGACATGGACATAGTAGGACCTATTCCCACAACTATAGGACAAGTACAATTTTTACTCGTACTAATCGATTATTTTACAAAATTGGTAGAGGCAGAAGCGTTCAAACAAGTGTGAGAAAAGGAAGTTAAAAGCTTCTTATGGAGAAATATAATATGCCACTTTGGAATACCGAAGGAGATCGTGTGTGATAATGGCCCACAATTCATAGTCTCGCAAATCATAGAATTCTTTGAAAGTTGGCAAATCAAGAGGATCACTTGAACGCCGTACCACCCCGTGACTAATGGTCAAGCTGAGTCAACGAATAAGGTCATCATCAACAATCTAAAGAAGCGGCTGGATAAAGCCAAAGGAAATTGGCCTGATGATTTACCAGCGGTACTATAGGCATACATAACAACTTCAAAAATAGCCACGGGAGAAACTCCGTTCGCACTTGTTTGTGGATCAGAAGCCTTAATACCTGTGGATATTTGCAAACCAAGCATAAGGTTCTCAACATCCATGGAAGGTGAAAATGACAACGAATTAAGGACCAACCTAGACTTGCTCGAACAACGGAGAGAAGCAGCATTGATACGGATGGCATCTCAAAAATAAATCATAGAGAATTGTTACAACCGTAAAGCTCATCTCAGATACTTTAAAATTGGAGACTTCGCCCTAAAAAAAGTCTTTCAATGAACGAAAGAAGTAGGTACAGGAAAGCTAAATCCAAATTGGGAAGGACCTTACAAAATCCGAGGCATAGTTGGGAAAGGAGCCTATGAGTTGGAAGCTATGGACGACAGAGCTCTACCAACAAGCTGGAACGCTATCCATCTAAAGAAGTATTACTTCTAAAAGAAAAAAAATACCCATCGTCAGGTATCACACGCTCAATTTTATTTTGAATATTTAAAAATTTTACTAACTTTTTTTAGATGATAGGAACAAAGCTAACCCATTACCAGATGATGATATTAGACCTGCAAAGGCGCGAGGAAATAACACAATTCCCGGTCTAGGGTTACACTTTCTGATGGAAATTTTAAAAGGGTTAAGCAGTCATCATCTAAAAAACTATATACCTTCGAGTCCGGAATGTTTTTCCTTTTTAGGAAAAGGACCACAAGGAAGGAATAATCAAGTGCTCGAGATTTCATTCTTAAAGCTCAAGAACTTGGGGGACTATACAGTATGGAAGGCTAATACATAGCAAATAAGACTATCAAAAAGTCAAAAGCTCAAGCCTGAAGACCCATCTACCCAACGAGACAAGTGACACGAGCAGAATCGAAAGAAATCAAAAGAGCCACCCAAAACAAAGCCTAATGCAAAAAGCAAAAACCTTCGAACATATTCAGGTTGAAAGGCAAAATTTTAGTCACGAGAAAGAAATTTACATCTTTATACTTATTCAAAACTGTTGTAACAAAAACAGTTAGGGGTAAAAGATCATCATCAATGTACTCATTCTAAAAACTGTTCTCAAATAAAACAGTTATGGACGAAAGATCAAAATCCTTGTATTTGTTCAAGAAACTGTTATCAAATAAAAACAGTTACGAATAAGAAAACATTTCCCTTGTACTTATTAGAAAATTGTTTCCGAAACAGTTGCAGGTAAAAACCTCAATCTTTATAAAAACTGTTACTAGTAAAAAATAGTTGTTTCCTTGTATTAATATCGAAAAACTACTACCTATGAAAAAAAATTACGAAATACAAGAGTGTATCAAATATGTTAAACGAAAAAGCTGCAAACATGAGTTTTAGACGATAACCAAACACATGTAAAATGTCACGGAAGTTCAAACAAAAAACTTTCCTTGGAAATATTCTTAAACGTGTGTAAAATTCCTATCACTCTATTGTATTACCATGAAGTTGAGATGTCTTCTTCATATCAATTATAAAGGGTCCTCTTCCATAAATTATGCCTATTACAAAAAGGCACACGTTTAATATGACACCGTGCCTATTATAAAAAACGTACGAGTATTCTAAAGCATTCCACATGCAAAACTCGAAGGTAAAACTAAAACATCGAAAAATGAAGCATGCAAAAGACTTAAAGAGTGAAAAAGAAACTCAAAAAAAGTCGAATTAACATTTACATATTAAAACAGCTAAAACTAAGTATTAACTTATATTTAGCCGTATAAATTTTTATATATACATTGTGGTGCCCCTAAGATGTCATTTGGGGACTTAAAGGAAATCCAAATTTACCCCCGATGGGACTAAGGGTAACCATGAATTGATACAAAGAAAAAAGGGATAAACCAACTAGATCTTCTCAAGAGAGGAGTTGACTTCAGTGGAAGAAGGAGCGGGAACAACTGGGGATGAAGAGGCATGAGCGGCTGGAATATCACCATCAGGTGAAGAGAGGTTATGACCCTATTGAGCCTTCTCCATGGCTTCCTTAGTTTTGGCTATTTCAGCTCTAAGGTTAAAACCATCTTGGCTCATTTCCATCAATGTGTCAAGGCGAGAATTCATATACGCCCAGCTCACATCAACAACAACCACCTCTTCTAAATATTCATAATCTTTTTCCCATACTTGAAGCTCAGCTCTCAACCCATATTTCTCCGCCTATGCAGCTTCATGGGAGGCCCTTAATGGAACAATCAATTCCTCTAAAGTTTAAGCTTTGTCTAAAGCCCTATGAAGATCTTCTTGAGTACGAGTGAGTGATTGCACGAGCTCGCCTGCGTATTCTTCCTTCTGCCCCAGCAAGCTCTTCAAGTTTCTAATCTCCTCTGAGGCACGGGACAACTGCTGCACAAACGAAGACTCCAGAACACTCTTATCTTTATCAGCTTGACTGCAAGAAGCCCGCTCCACTGCTAGTTCTGCTACCATAAGTCTCATCTTCCGCTTCAAGGTACTCCTTTCCTATTCTAAAGCATCCATGTCAATCCTTAGGCTATCATACTGTGTTCTCCAATTATCAACTACCTGCAACTCTCTTGTCTCTTGGTCTTTTGAAAGACTCTTCATAAGCTCCATGCCTATAAGGTTAATCTACAAGAAATAAACCAGTCAGATATGGTAAATTTCATATACGAGAATAAAAGAGGATAACTTACACCATACCTTCAAATAGGTATGCATGACCTCATTGGCCCATGTAAGAGCACCGTGTCTAGCTAGCTTTTCTTTCTTAGTGGGACCTATCAAAGGCTTGAGCCACACTTCAGCCTCACCTGTATTCTTGAAAAGGTTTCCCTCAGCTGGAACCTCTATTACCACCTGTCGCATCTCTCTGCTGGAAGACCCTACTTCCCTAATGGAAGGCATGGAAGCAGGCAGAGATGGAACATCAACATGCACGGAAGGTTGAGGAGCTGGAGAAGCCACGGGCAAAGAAGCAGGCACAAAAATTTGAAGGGTTGAATAAGTTACAGTCAAAGCAGCATCAGAAGTTTAGATAGCCAAAGGAATAGACGAAACAACTTCTCTCAAAGAAGCAGGAAAGACAACAGCCAAAGGGACGTCATCAAGAGCAAGATCAATACCATCATGAATAGGGCAATGTGAAACATCATCAAAGACAGGGGGCTGAATAACAGACGCGGAAGGCAAGGTTGAGGTAGTAGGCTCATCATCTATAACCATTCGCCTTCTTCGTGGACTGTGCACTAAAGCACCATCTTCCTCTTCCTCTACGGAATGAGACTCAGTAATTTTCCTCTTCGAGGAAGATGAACCAACAATAATTTCCTGGGCTTGAGCCAAGGAAATCTTCGGGATAGAGGAAGCAGACACCCCATGAGCAGAGAACCCTATTAAAAAGGGAAAAACGTTAAACGACAAAAAAAAAAGACTCGAGTAAGGAAAGAAGCAAGAACAAGAGCTTCACTTACCGTGGGTCTTTACTTGCCAACCATACCTCCTAGCGAGGTACTTCCAAGATCTTTCTTCTGAAGTAGCAACATATAACAATTTTTCCACCCAATCATGAATACTGGAGACATTCTCAACAGTGTTCATGATTGCAGAGAGAAGAAAAAAAACAGATACGATGTTAAATAAAACATCTCAAGTTAAAACAAGAAGAAGTAAATGTGAGATAAAGCATACTCACGTGCGCGATTCCACTTATCATGGAGGGGAAGATTATTTTCACCCACTAAACCAGCAGTGGGTACAACAACATACCGAAGGTACCATCTCCTATCCTTATCATCTCCAGGGGTTACCAGTACTCTCTTTCTTCTAGCAGTCAGAGTAAAAACCCCTTCACGAAATAAGGTAGGTTAGTAGAGGTGAATACGATGGTTGAAGGTAAAAGGAACTGAGGCTAAAGAAGCCAAACTCCTAAGGCATGCGACAAATCACCACACAAGAGGGCCAGCTTGTCCTAAGCAGATATTGAAATAATGGCAAAACTCAATTATAACAGGGTCAATGGGGGGTCTAAATCCTAAAGTGAAAGGATACGTATAAACAAAAGAATATCCCGTCTTGTAAGATGTTATTCTTTGATAACTATTCGGAATATAGGCAGGAAAGTCAGATTTCCAAAAGCATTCCCTATGAACAAGGGAAATTTGACCATAAGTTATAAGGGTTGGATATCTTTCTACACTATCAAGAGAAGAAGATTGATCTACAAGAACTTGACTATCCCTAGAAAAAACAAACTCAGCAGGGACAATTTCATCGACTCCAGGTTCACGAAGGTGTTTGCCTCTACCTCTAGACAAAGACCGAGAAACCCTAAATCTCGGAGAAACTGGAGATCTAGTGGAAGGAGGAGGAACTATCTGAGAAGAAGAAGAGCCCCTCGAAGGAGTGGATCCTAGAATTCTAACTCTACCAACCCTCCGACTCCTAGTCGGAGCAAAAGAATGCGCTAAACTTTCAATATTTATTACTCTTTGAGGTTGGTTTGAAGAAGACATGTTTACAAAGGCAAAGAAGAATGTTCTTTACAAAAGACAAAGTTAGAAAAGTGTTTCGCGGAAGCAAAGAAAAGAAAACATGTATTTATACTTGAAGACAACCGTCAAACATGAAGAAAAAGGAATATAATGATGAAAAACCATAATTGAAGATTCACTTCGGGACTGTCACAGCCACAAAAAGCCCTAAAAGGTGCTGAGTAAATGCAGAACCAATCCAAAAAGGACACGTGGTATGAGAATTAAATGGAAGTGACAAACGACGCCTATGGTACAGAGAAGAATACAATGATTCAAGGAAAAGCAGCGGCAAAATATTCCCGCCATAAATGAATATCCACTTACCAAATATTAATTGTTAAATATATGGTAAGTGGGGGGAGTATCTGTATTGGTAAAAAATAGTTTCACACGTAAGCCAACTTTTTACAACTCAGCCAGTCACGTGGACACAGGAAAATGCGACAGCTGGAAGTGACTCCTTGAAGAGATATGGTACAAAGAGGCACGGTTCAGTAAACCGACAAACTTATCAGCTACGGGAAACTCAACTTGATTAAAATGGGAGAGAGGCACAATTAGAATGAATCTAGACAAAGCTACGAGCAGATTAAAGGACCCACAATTAATTACTCAAACGTTATGTAACTGAACCCCCAATTACCGTTATCCTTTGTAATGGCTCATTAATGTCATAATTAGTCATTAATGAGTGACCATAGCAAGAGTCGAACATTGTAAGAATCTCCTATATAAGGGAGGAGAATACAGCTTGTAAAGGCATCTGATTCTCGAATACAATCAACTCTATTTTTCTGCAATATTGTCTGTTATTTATTTTTCCCATTATCTTGATTATCAGTAACCCATATTCATATTAAAAATAAGCTTTAGTCAAAGGGTCTAATTCTTTGGTTAAACAGTATTGTTGTGACAATTTGTGATATGTGAGGCCCATGTATGCGAGGTGAATAGTGCGTACAAGGGCTAAATGTTGAAATTCCAGTTTTATCCAAGTAGTTTCCTTTTTATTCCTTAACTAAGTTACTTTAGAATTTATAGCCATCCCGTTTAGCCTAATTTCACTTGTCTACTTGTCTTGCCTCTTATTTGCAACGTGTACTACATGCTTAGTTGAATTACCTATTTTATTTATTCCATATTCCTTATTTAACTGTGGGATTCTTTACTTGAGATTGCTATCCTTGAAATATCATTGTTTTAGTTGTTATGTTTTGGTTTCCGTGATTATTGTTGAGATGATTGTTTGGTGGTTGCACGAGGTTTCTGCCGTGCAGTTATTATTGTCTGCACGAGGTTTCTATCGTGCCATTGTGATTATTGATACGCATGTGGTTGCATAAGGTCTGGGTGTTGAAACATATGCGGTGAGATAAGGTGGGCTTGAAACACGTGGCTAGTAGGAGAACTACTAGAAGTCATGCGGTGTGATAAGGCGGGGTAAAACACAGGATGCTATTTCAGGAAAATAATTTTCAAAACAAAATATAAAGGCTCCCGCGGTGATGTAAGGAAAGATTGTGAGATATTTACTTTTGGGACTACGAGGTGGTACCTCGGGAGTGCCCCTGTTGATTTCCTCTATTTGCTGTATTGTTTTTGTTATTGTTCCTTAACTTGTAAATTTGTTCTTTCCTTTCATGTTATATTTGTCTTTCTTTGATTCCGTGTTATTACCTTCCGTAATATCTCATTGTTTCACTTCTCTATCATTTCATTATATAAATATATCTTCTATGTTGTTTCATATTATTTCTAGTAGGGCCCTGACCTGATCTCGTCACTACTCTACTGAGGTTAGGCTTGGCACTTATTATATTACTGGGTACCGTTGTGATACTTTGAGTAAGCTTTTGCACATCTTTTTGTGCAGATACAGGTATTACCTACCAAATCAAGTATCAGTGAGCTAGTTCGTGCGTGAAAACTTCAAGGTACATCTAACAGCGTTCGCAGACCTCGGAGTCCCCATCTATCCTTATTGTGTTGTTTCCTTATCCTCATTAGACTCTGATGTATAGGGATATTTAGCATTTCTCTATAGAGCTTGTGACTTATATCTACTGGGTTTTGGGAGTTTTTTTATACTTGAGTTGCGGTCTTTTAGTTATTATAGTTGTTGACGTTTGAGTTTTAATATTTGATTATTCCGTATACTTGTTAGGCTTACCTAGTCTTGGAGACTAGGTGCCGTCACGATATCCTACGGAGGGAAGACCAGGGTCGTGACAGGTTGGAATAGGTGTTATGAGTCACAAGCAGGTTTAGTAGAGTCTTGCGGATCGGTATAGAGATGTCTGTGCTTATCTTTGGGAGGCTATGAAACTGTTAAGAAAATCTTCACTTCTTTGATTCCTTATCATGTAAAATCTTTGACTTCGGATTTCGAATTTTTGTCTTTTTATTCTCTCACAATTGGTGAGGACACACACACCTGTATCAAATGACCAGACACTCGCGCCTTGATGTGTGGCTAGAATTCGTGATTTTAAGCATTATATACCTCGCANAACGCCTGGGGGGACCAGGCGTTACCCAGGCCTTAGGGCTGTAACGCCTGGCCCTGCCTGGCTTTACCCAGGCTTTAGGGCTGAAACGCCTGGGCCCCGGGACAGCTAGAAACCGAGTTTTTACGGGTTTTAAGTGTTTCGAAGTTAAAATAGAAGTCTTTGAGATGTTTAGGGTTCATTCTAAACATATAAATAGACCCAAAA
>ML344105.1:0-13217 GCA_005239505.1 Nicotiana paniculata | reverse complement strand
TTAAAAAAGCGGGTATAGGTTAAATGGGGGCGACCAAATAGGGTGCCCCGCGCAATTTTTACAGCTTAACCCAACCTAGCCTATATTGTATATATTTTGAAAATACTAGCAAATTCAAAATATGTTCTTACACCTATTGCTTCTAAAAGCTATGGAGTTAAATCTGTGTTCTCACATCCATTGCTTTCACTCTCTTCTTCTCACATCTTTTACGCATGCTTCAAGGGATGTGTATTTTCTGCCCCCTCCTCCCGGTGTCACCTGGTTGCAATGTAAAATTGAATAGTAGAAGTCCATCGTTGAAAGCCATTTCAAAGCTTTGCTTTCGAAAATAGGATTTTTTGAGTTTGTTAGTTGTTTTGATTGGGTGTTGTTCCAATTGATTGAAAATATCAAAAGGAGTACAAAATTTAAATTTGAAGTGATTTGGAGTAGATTTGAGCAACATTTGAGTTATATTTCGGAAAAGAAGCAAGGAAGAAGACGAAATCTGTTTTTTTTGTATAATTATGTATAATCTTGTACAATAGTGTATATGAGTGTATAAATATATCTTATACACTATTATACACGTTTATACACCTTTATACAAGCGTATGCGGATGAACTTCTTTCATGATTTTCAGTTGTAATTCTTGTCAAAATCTCCATTAAATGACTTCAAATTTTATATACAATCTCCTTATACTATTTCTAATAAGTCTAAATAACACCCACTCCAAATTTCTCACAAAATCAAATTCAGAATTTAAACCCACATATTTAAGCTTGTTAAAAATATAATTTTCACCACCCAAATGCATTTGGTTTGTTGAACTAATATTTGAGTCACAGTTACTGATTTGAAAATTAATTTAAAAGCTTGAGCAATCTTTTAAAAAATTAAATAGTAATTTCGAGAACATATTGGAGTTGGATGTTGAATATTAGCCTATTATTTTTGGGCTAGTTGGTTGTAAATTAAAATCTGGGCTACAAAATTCAAAAGCATGGAACCCAGTTATTTTTTTGTGAAATTTTCTCATTAAAATAAATAAATAATAAATATGGCCGACTATTTATATAAAGATCCCATATTATTCTCAAAAAAATATCTCCTACGATTGGGCCAATGACACAAGAAAACTTGGTCTTTCATTTAACGCCAATGCCAGCCAGACATTAATTTAGTATTTGGGCCAAAATTTAACTGGACAAGGAAGGATCAGAGTTAATCTTCCAACATTTGACTTGACTCGTTTGAACGATCTACGGAAACCTAAAACAAAACCCTCAGGCCTCAAATTTAAGGGGTATGTGCACATAACATATATATTCTCAGGGATGCTATCCAGAGGTTAGCCCGTATTTATTTTGTTCTGAAATTTTGAATTATTAACTTTAAAATAATTTAAGATATTTTTGTCCTGAAAAATTATATTAAAAAATTAAAATTCACGACGCACTATTTAATTTCTGAATTTTGAATTAAAAATCTTAACTTCATAACAATTTAGGATACTTTTGTCCTGAAAAATTAAATTAAAAAACCGAAATTCAGAATGCGCTGTTTAGCAACCTGACTCCCTGGTGTCATTTCGACCAGATTTAATGAGCAGTTGTTCATCAGTTTTTTTCGTTTCTTTATACGTATGTGTTTGTGTCTGTATTACTCTATTAGATTGTTTAATTAGTCATATTCAAGTTAGGTAAAGTTAGATAAGAGTAGGGAGTTTTAACTGAGCAGCAAGTTACTTCGATTACCAAAAAAATAAAAATAAAAAACTTTTTGGGCAGGTATGCAGCCCAACAAATACAATAATCTTTTATTGGTTTGTAATTCACTTTATCAGCTAAAATCCTACTAATATTAGCTAAACAAAACAGCCTATATCAACCGAGTCACATCATGCTATAACACTTCTAAAATTGGAGGCCCAATAAGTAGGATAGTGTTTCATCAGTTTAGTATGTCATTTTAAGGAAAATAAAAATAAAAAGGAATCTTTATTTATGCATAATTAGTAACCAAAATGCAAAGTATTGGCAGAATTATACTTTCTTGACATAATCTATAGGAGCGATCATAACCAAAAAATTCTCAATTAGTAACGGAAGGAGATTACGTTAATCTAAACATATTAATTTAACCCGTAAATTGTAAAACAAGAACTTACTTGTCTTCGTGAAGCGGAAGCGAAAAAGAATTATACCACAATTAGAATTACTGGTCGTCGGTAGTTGTCACAGTGTGTTGGAGCAACCCCCAATTCCACATAGTCTAAACCCTTATTTGGATTATGAGAGAGAGCGCGCGGAAAAATACTGCAGAAAGTACTATTTTAGTGTACACACTAAGTGTACTTATATAGGGAATATTATGGTTAACTAATAAACCTATTGGCCTTAGAGCACCCCTTATGGGTGGAACCAATATTTCCTACATCTCCCACTCACACATAATGGGAGTGCTCATCTAGTCTGAGAAACATATTCTCAACTCATCTCCTCAATCATTCATACAGGGAAGTAGACCGTGCGACCAGCATAATGTGAGAGCTAAGGGCTATACATCTGTTAGGAGTATATAGCCTCTCGTCAAGTGCAAACTTTCAAGTAGATCATAAAGTATGCAGTACCCTAGATCATATAAATCACATTTGATATAGTTTCAAAATCTCATATATAATTATTTCCTGTATTCACAATCATAACTCATAAGCTATAATTGGTACACCAGTGAATGCAAATAAATGAGATTGCATCAATGATCTTCTCTTCCCACGGTCCCCTTAACATTATTTTCACTGTTTTTCTAGATATGCTTCGCTAGACCGAGTCTGTGTTCATGGTCTTTTGGAAACAAACTAAGATAGCTAACATCAGACGAAGTCTTATGTATCTGATTGAAGTCTCTGAGGCTACAAAGTCTTGAGTCATCATAAAGGCTCTGGGTCTCACACAACAACATAATTGAGAATGGACTTATGTTAACCCAATTGGTCGACATTAGCACACATGGCATGAAATGTGCTACAGTACTTTCTCCCTTTTTCCCAAGGAGTGTATATCTTTATCTCTTAAAGGAATGTTGTACAGATGATATTTAGACACCATAAGTATATAAATTTGAGTTCCTTGATCTACAAAATCATATTTAACTCACATATGGCTCATAAAGTAGACTTGGTGAGCGGTTTTCACCCTAATGACCTTATATCATTGTTTAAGCGACATTCTGATTTTAAGCGAATAGCTCTCAAATTACCAATCATGTCTCATCTCTTCACATCACTAAGATAAGGAGGTGGTTGCCTGTGTGAGAAGACCAACCTCTTGTCGGCCCGACATACTTATGAAAAAAATAAAGAATGCACATAACATTCAGCATTAAAAATATGTATGTATGTAAATCAACTTTATTGATAATCAAAGAATATCAGTTTTGTGAACACGGGAAAATAAATAATAAAATAAATTATCTTAGATCCTACGCAAGTCTTGAGACCTAGTGTGTCTCACAAATGCATCTCTAGACAAAGGTTTGGTCAATGGATCTGCTAATATATCTTTTGTAGACACATACTTCATATTCACTACCTTGCGTCTAACCATTTNTATATATATATATATATATATATATATATATATATATATATATATATATTGTTTGGTTTTAAAATGAAACTTAAGGTCCTTGGTGGAGGATATTGCAGCCTCACTGTCACAGTAGACTAATACTGGTTCAGTATTTTCAACGATATCCAACAAGTGCTCCAAGAACTTTTTCAACCAAACAAATTCTTGCGTTGCTGATGCGAGATCCACATTTTCGACTTCCATCGTATATAGTGATACACATTATTGTTTCTTGCTACTCCATGATATGGCCCCATCACTGAGTAAGAAAACATATCCTGAGGTAGACTTCCTCTCGTCTAGATCTCCTCCATGGTCAGCATCACTGTATCCAACTAATCGCAGATCCTTGCCGCCTTGATAATAAAGGGCATAATCAGCAGTACCCTTTAGATATCTCATGATCCTCTTTACTGCTTGCCAATGTGCTAAACCTGGTCGGTTTGATATCTACTTACCAAGCCAATTACTTGACAAATATCAGGTCAAGTGCACACCATAGCGTACATTTAACTTCCGACTGCGCTCCTATAAGGAACTCAACTCATTCTTTCTATCTCTTCAGGAGTCTTAGGACACATCTGACTTACCAAGTTATGGCATTTACTGATAGGATTTTCAACTGGGGTATTATTTTGCATATTGAATCGTTCAAGAACTTTTCGAATGTAATTCTCTTTTGAGGGATACAATAGTTTCTTTGGACGATCTCTTGAAATCTTAACTCCAAGAATATATGCAGCTTCACCCATATCTTTCATCTCAAATTGAGATGACAACCATGACTTTATCGCGGTTATAAACTCCTTATCATTTCCAGCTATAAGTATGTCATCTACATACAATGTTAAAATCACAAGCTTGTTTCTTGATCTCTTGGTATAAACTCAATGGTCTTCATCCATCATGGTAAAATCATTGGATACAAAAACATTCTGAAAGTGTATATACCACTGCCTTGAAGATTGTTTGAGGCCATAAATAGACTTCAAGAGTCTACAAACCTTTTGTTCGTGGCCCTTTTCAATGAAACACTCAGGTTGTTCTATATAGATTTCTTCATCTAGTTCTCCATTGAGAAAGGCAGTCTTTACATCCATCTGATGTAACTCAAGATCCAAGCTTGAACAATAGCTAGAACGATGCGAACTGAGGTAAATCATACACCAGGCAAGAAAGTCTCTTTGTAGTCTATTTCTTTCTGTTGTGTATACCCTTTCGCCACCAGTCGAGCCGTATATCTCTCAACTATGCCATCAGCCTTGAGCTTAATTTTGAGAACCCATTTGCTCCCAATTGCTTTACATCCTTCAGGGAGGTCAACTAGTTCCCAAAATTTGTTTACTCTTATATACTCCAATTAATCTTTCATTGCTTTTGTCCATTTATCCTTAGAAGGGCATGAGAGAGCATCTTTTACATTTTTAGGCTCGTTTTATTCTTATAGGAGCATCATAAATAGTTCGCCGCCTTCAACATCAAATCGTCGTCAAGGAATATTTTTACAAGAACCACGTCTTATTTGTGATTCATCATTGTTCCCATTTAGATCAACGTTGCTCCCTCTCGGATCAAGATCATTCATCCTGCTCCCACTTGGAACAAGATCTGTGACCATCTTGCTCCCACTTGGAATAAGATCCATTTGGTCACTTCCACAAAATGCAGAAGGATTACTTTCATTCGCATATGATGATGAATGAGGTCTTTGATGAGAAACTAATTCCTCATCTGCTAAAATTCTCCCACTCGAATGAAGTGATCCTTGTACTTCTTGATCCATTATCTCAAATAAGTTTAGGTCTTGACCTACTTCTCCCTTCTTAGGGAGCTCATCCACTAAGAATGTGATATCTCATGATTCAAACTCAAATACACTCTCACTGTCTTGCTAACCTATAAACACATAACCCTTTGAGGTTTCAGAGTATCTTATAAAGATACTTTTCTTTCCCCTCGGGCCCAATTTTCCATATTTGTGAGAGGAATCATGTGTATAGGCAGCACAATCCCAAGGTCTTAATACACTCAGGTCGGGTTGTCTTCCAGTTCATAACTCATATGGAGTAGTAGTAACTGATTATATAGGCACTCGGTTAAGCACAAAGGTGGTAGTAAGCAACGCTTACCCCAGTAACTAATTGGGAAGTTAGCTTGTGCCATCATTGACCTAACCATTTCTAGGAGTGTTCTATTTCTCTCTCTGCAATACCATTTTGTTGTGGAGTATTTGGGATAGTCAACTGATGAACTATTCCCTTTTCATCACATGAATTATTAAACTGGGTTGATAAGTATTCACGACCATGGTTAGTTCGAAGAACTTTTATCTTCTTGTCTAATTGATTTTTCACTAAGCTCATATAGCGTTTAAAGAAACTTATTGCTTCTGATTTGTGACAAAATTAAATAAACATAACTGAAACGTGTAAAGTTATCAATAAATATGATGAAATAACTTGCTTCATTCCTAGCCCTAACATCCATAGGCCATCAGATGTCTGAATGGACTAATTGCAAAGGATATTCAGCTCTAGTCGCCTGACCAAAAGGTTTTTTTGCAGATCCAGCTAGACAATTTTCACAAGTGGACAATTCCACATGTTCCATGTTGGAAAGCAAACCTTATTTTTCTAACATTTGCATTCTTTGTTGGCCAAGATGACCAAGTCTAGCATGCAATATGTTTATATCACTATCATATTTATGTGAAAAAACAAACATAGAAAAACTAGCATTATTATTAAATGAATCATAATCCAAACCCATATTAATTAAACCTCTGGTCACATGACCAAAACCAAATAAAGTTGAATCAAAAGCAACTTGGCAGAATTGCCATGACAAAACAAGTCAAATCCTAGCTTAAGCAAAACTGAAACTTAAATAACATTCTGGTGAATTGTTGATGCAAAGAGAACATCATATAGTATTAGGTCTCGACCACCACACAGGACTAACTTGCATGTACCGATCGCTTCAACAACACCTTTATTGTTATTGCCCACATATATCCACTTTGCTCCACATGGAACTCGCCGAAATTCAACAAAGGCACTGCGTTCCTAGGCTATGTGATTCGTTGCTCCTGAGTCTACAATCCACAAAGGATTAGATTCAATTAGAAAAACAGAACTAGAAAACAAAGTTCACTAATTCGAGCATCGTGAAATACCTTTCTAGGAGGCTCAGAGCAATCTCTAGCATAGTGACCCATCTTGTCACAATTATATAGCATTTCAGTTTAGCAACTTTGACACGTTTAGGACGTCTATTCTTGCCTTTTTCAGTCTTGCTCTTTTAGCAGGTTGAACTTGAGGTGGCCCTCTCTTCTTTCCCCAGTTCCTTTTCTTTAAATCGCTCTTGGTTTTGGAGGTTGTTGCCATGTGCAACTCAGCTATTGGATTTGCAGCCTCAAGTCGTTCCTCCTCTAACTCAAGGTGTCTTCGGACATCTTCCAGAGTTGTAATTCTCTCATTATGGGTCAAATGCATTTTCATATCATCCCAAGAATTAGGTAAAGAGCGTATGACAGCTTGGATTTGTTGTTCATCAGTCAACACATGACCATCATCTTTCAATTCCCCGATCATATTTGTCATTTGCCTCAGATGTGTTTTCATTGAATGTTCTGGGAATTTCTTATATGAGTCAAATTTGATCATTAAGGATCACAACCTAGCAGCGGAACAAGTACCAAACCTTTTCCTCAAAGCATTCCAAAGATCCATAACTCTTTGGTGATCCTTAAACACCCTTAAAATGTCATCACCTAAGGTGCTCAACAACGTAATGCGAGCAATGAAGTTCTTTTTCTTCCAACTGTCATAGGCTTCACGATCACACATATGTTGAGCAGTGTTGCCTTCCTCAGGCTCATTCATGACATTATTAATGGCCTCCAGAGCCTCTTGCTCCTCTAGCACATACTGGACCTTCAAGCTTCAGGTTTCATAGTTGTCACCATTGAGTTTCAACCATTTTTTGAGCTCAGCAACAATGTTTTTCGAAGCAGTAGTTATTCTTTAACAAAATAAAAAAATAAAATGAGGATAAAAAAAATAACGCAAGGCACAAAGTTAAACATACATACATATTATGACACTAAGCATCAATTGATTGAGTTAATAAACACATATATTAATCATGGATTCGAAAGTTCACTATGTTCCCAATCATCATCCAAAAATTAAAATATTATGAAAATTAACATATTCAGTTATCTAGCTAAGAGTCTTAATCATGTTTAAAATAACATAATTATCTAATCATGATTTTAAAATCTCATGTGGATCATAAGTTAACAAATAACTTATACTAACATGCAAATAAAATTAATGTCAAACTAATTAACATTTATTACAATGCTATACAATTTTACATAATGTTAAACTAATTGACACATCATACATGTTAAACTAATTAACAAGTAATATTAATATTAAACTAATTAAAATTAGATTTCATGCTCAACAAATTAAAATAAATCACGTGTTAAACTAATTAACCAAAGTAATGTTAAAACAAATTAACATTTCAAACATGTTAAACAAATTAACAAATAAATTTAATGTTAAACAAATTAACATTTCAAGCATGCTAAACAAATTAACAAGCAAGTTTAATGTTAGACTAATTAACATTTCAAACAATTGGGATAATATAATACTTATAGTTCATAAAAAAAAAAATATAAATACTAAATTTATATTTTGGAAATTATTCCATATGACTAATTTTCGAAATCTAAAATTTATTTTTAAGAAAATAACAGAATCTCAAGTTATTTTTAATTTTTTTTGGCTATGAGCCTAAAATAAAAAAATGGATCTGCATGTATAATGAGCCATAAGCCAAATTTTATTAAATCTGCTCATTTGAGATAAGAAAAGCATGTAAAAATTGCATGGGGCGCCCTATTTGGTCACCCCCATTTAACATATACCTTTTTTTTTTAAAAGTTTTAACTTGTACCCACTTTTTAAAAAACTTCAGCCCTCTTTCTCCTCCTCCTTCTCCTCCTTCGTTTTCTTCTTCTTCTTCTTCTTCTTCTTCTTCTTCTTCTTCTTCTTCTTCTTCTTCTTCTTCTTCTTCTTCTTCTTCTTCTTCTTCTTTCTTCTGTTGTTGTTGATGCTGCTATGAAACTTCAGTTCATAAGGATGAACTTTATGCTGAAGATTAACATTTGCTGCTATAGTTCTAAGCAACAATTCTCTCGTAAGAATAAAAATAAAAAATGGAAATCCATATCTTTGTTCTTTTTATTTTATTTTCTTATCTTGTCAAGCTTAAACTTCGTATGCTAATATGCTATTGGTACATTTTTCTTATCGAAATAACAACAACACAATCCAGTCTATTTTCACGTTACCCAAATTAAAAAAACTTCATGCACCATTTTTGGATAAGAATGCTGAAGTTCAGCAAATATAAACAAAAACTTCAGCTATTAGAATGCTTAAGTTCAGCAAATACAAAACAAACTTTAGTCCTGAAGTTCATCCTAAACATAACAAAGCTTCAGCTAAAACATGTTGAAGTTTAGCAAATACAAAACAAAACTTCAGCTAAAACATGCTGAAGTTCAGCAAATATCAGCTTATTTAGTGCTGAAGTTTTGACAAATGAGCTAAATTACCTCAGCATCTTCTGCTGAAGTTTTTTGGAAAAGCTTTACGACAAATCTAATGAATCCAGAACAAAACTTCAGCTTATTTAGTGCTGAAGTTTTTACAAATGAACTAAATAAGTTCAGCATCTTCTGCTGAAGTTTTTTGGAAAAGCTTTACGACAAATCTAATGAATCCAGAACAAAACTTCAGCTTATTTAGTGCTGAAGTTTTTACAAATGAACTAAATAAGTTCAGCATCTTCTGCTGAAGTTTTTAAAAAAGCTTTACGACAAAACTATTGAATCCAGGAAAAAACTTCAGCTAAAACATGCTGAAGTTCAACAAATAGACAACAAAACTTCAGCTAGTAGAATGCTTAAGTTCAGTCGTCTACTAGAATGCTGAAGTTTCCATGATTGTCTTTGCTACATCAGGCCCGTATGCTTGAAGTTTAGGCGAAAAGTGGGTACGCTTGCAATTTTTTTTGCAAAGCGGGTATAAGTTAAATGTGACCCAAAAAGCGGGTATAGATGCAAATTCCCCGAAAAGCAACCCTCTCCTTTTTTTTATATTAAAGTAAGTGGGCCTTTAGCCCAAAACTAAGAAGACTAACATTTTAAAGAGAGAAGTTAAGAGTTTCTACTCTTTCTTCTTTCTCAAACTTCAGCCCCACCAGCCATGGAGATTAAGAGATCCAAAACTTCTTTTTTTATTTTTAATTAATAAGCATACTGTAGGATTTTAAAGAGGCATGTTTCTCTTCTTCTTTCATATAATGTTGTTGCCGTTAGCCATTGCAGTACTAATCTACAAAAAGAAAAAAATTTAGAATTAAAGACTTGGTGAGAGAGAAACCCTAGCTCTTTTCTTCCTCTTTTCTTTTCATCACTGTCGCCGTTAGTTTTGTGAAAGAAGAAAAAAATAATTCTTCTATTCTATTATTTGTCATGGCTATTAGTGAAAAAGGAGAAGCTTTTCTTCTCTTAATTTCTTTGTTATGAACACCACCAGCGGCGACAGTGTAACACTTGTGGCGGCAGTAGCAAGACAAATTGGAAAATCAATTTCCAAAATAAAACCCTTTATTTTTTAAATTTCGAATCAGAATCAGTTTTAAAAAAAATAATTTAATAAAATTCCAGATTGTTTCAAATTGTATTGTATTTTGATTTACTATTTCAATTGCTCACTGAAAGCAGAGAAAAAAATACAGTTGATTTCACATAGAAAGGATGACATATATGTTATTCTCTCTTGTTTATCAGATTTGAAAACTAATTTTGTAACGACCCAGCCGGTCGTTCCGCGAGATTAGCCCTGTTTTCCCTGTTTATGCTTTGTCATGTGTTGCTTAGCCTATTTATGATGTGTTGGGTCGGTTGATTCGGGTCCAGAGTGGCCGTGGTGAGAAATGAGGCACTTAGTCTCTTAAGTTGGGTTATGGTTGAAAAAGTCAATCGGGAGTTGACTATTAGTAAACGACCTCAGAATGCGTATTTTAGGGCTCGAATAGCTTCGTTAGGTAATTTGGGACTTAGGAGTGTGTTCAGAATGTGGTTTAGAGGTCCGGAGTAGAATTAGGCTTGAATGGCGAAATTGAGTTTTTGGCAATTTTTGGTTGGCATTGAAAAATTAGCTATCGGGGGTGGAATGGAATTCCGAAAGTTGGAACATGTTTGTAGCGTCTTTTTGGATGTGTGTGCAAATTTTCGGGTTATTCGGACGAGTTTCGGATAGTTTCGACATCGTTGGTGATTTTTGGAAAGTTTGAAAATTCTTAGGCTTGAAATGTTTCAGTGTTATTTTGGGTGTTTCGAGGGTTCGACTAAGTCTCAGTGATCATTTATGGCTTGTTGGTACTTTTGGTTGAGGTCCCGAGGGCCTCGGCATTTATTTAGGATGGCTAACGGAGGTTTGGACTTGGAAAGTTCAGTAAAGCTGCTGCTGGTGCCAGTTTACTGGTGTGGTCGCACCTGCGGATGGGAACCGCAGGTGCAATGATCGCAGGTGCGGGGGGCCAGCAGATGCGGAAAGAGGAAGGCTGGCCGGGGAGCGCAGATGCGGTATGTTAGTCGCACCTGCAAGTCCGCAGGTGCAAGGTGAGAGTCGCAGATGCGGAAGTCGGAATTTAAGTCTTGGTCACAGGTGCGCACCTGGTGTCACTACCCAAAGATCCATTAAGGTAGTGATGGCGCCGGACACCACATTCAGGTAAGCCAACACTTATTAGTTAATTAAGTTCCTATTTTATTATTTTGAAATCGTTACTTTTCATTTCATTATATGAAAATTGATATAAATTTATTGAGTAAATAACAAGGTTTTAACACCTCAATTAACAAATACATCCCAGAACCCGGTGTCACAAGTGCATGAGTACTTTCTAAGAAAAACCAAATGAAATACAATAACCGTCCAGAATACAAATGGGACAGTAAAGAAAGTACAACTCGATACTCTGAAGGAGAATCTGCTGGCTGCGGGTCGTCTCGAGAGGTGCAGCTCACCCAAGTCCTCATTGTATTGGTAAAAAAGAGCTTTACACGTGTAATAAATCTTGATGACTCAGTCATCTACGTGGAGCAATGAAGACACGACAACTGGACGGAACTCTATGAAGAGGTATGAGGCAAAGAGGCACGGCAAATCACACCCATGGATTAATTATCTACGGAAGTCTCAACCTGATTGAGAAAATGAAGAGACACGGTCAAAAGTGTATTTGGGCAGAATAAAGGGCAGATTCAGATCTCTTCAAATTAGAGATCCATATGTTACACAACATTCACGCAACAGTTACAATTGATTCATTGTAATATACATTAGAGTCATAATTAGTCATTAATGCTCAATCATCGAAAAGGGCAGAAGTTATATTAGGAAATTTCCTATATAAAGGAGAAAAATATAACATGTAAGGGAGAAGAAAAGAAAACATTCGAACTACTATTGCAATATACTTACTTTTTGTGCATCTTACTGCTTTCCATTTACGAGTTTACCTACCATTATAATCTTATTCTTTGGTTATCAGAAACCCGTGTTCTTCATAAAATAGCTTTGAGCAAAGAATCCAATTCTTTGGTTAAACAAATTAGTTCCGTTACCGAGAATATAATAATCTTTGTTTGCTTTTCAAGCGATATCCTTTGAACTATGTCGAACTCCAACGACAACAACCAACAAAGGAATGGAACCCCAATTCCATCGCCTTCAGGAACCCAATGTGGTTCAAGGGAACAATCCCCAGAAAGATCCAATAACAACAACAATAATAATGATCAAACAGTGGAATAAGATCGGGTAAAGAAAATGATTGCAGAGTATGTGAGCCAAGCTTTGCAAGAATTTGCGAGGGGATTACCGGCAACATTACCTGCACCACTGACACCACCCCCCAATAATACCATCACCATGGAAAATCCTCAATCTGGCTTGGCAAACTCAGGAAGGGGAGATACTCCTAATGAATCTCTCGAAGCGAGACCAGGTATGTCTAATAACTCTGAATTACAGACTTTATTGCTAACTTTGCAGAAACAGGTGAAGGAACAAAACGATCGAATCGAACAAATTCCTGGAGTACCACCTATTATCAAAGGCATTGATATCGATAGATATTCTCAACAACCTTGGAAACCAAGCGCAACACCCGTACCCATTCCAAAGAATTTTAAAATGCCTGACGTACCTAAGTATGACGGGACAACCGACCCACGCGACCATGTGACTTCTTTTACTACCGGAGTGAAGGACAACGACTTAACAAAACAAGAAATTGAGTCGGTCCTAGTTAAAAAGTTTGGAGAAACACTTACCAAAGGAGCGCTAACTTGGTATTTTTTTCTCCATGAAAACTCTATTGATTATTTTGCTGAGCTTGCACATTCTTTCATAAAGGCACACTCCGGTGCACAAAAATTCGAGAAAAGGATGGAAGACATCTTTAAAATAAAACAAGGAGACACGGAACTACTTCGTGAATTT
>MDKI01271227.1:0-25047 GCA_005239505.1 Nicotiana paniculata | reverse complement strand
ATATATATTTTTTGTATTTTTCATTTGAATTGAAAGTTTATTTATTTTGTTTGTTATTTAAAATAATTTTAAAACTCCAACTTGAAATTACTCCCAATTTGAATGGGTAGTTTTTTTTTCCTTTTTTATTATATATATTTTCCTTTTTTATTTTAGATAATTTTTTTTTATTTTTTTTTATTTTATTTTAAAATATTTGTAAAACTCCAACTTGAAACTACTCCCCAATTTGAATGGGTACTTTTTTTATTCCTTTTTTTATTATAGTTAATTGTAAGGTATCTGTATTTATAATTTACATAGAGTAACTAATTAATTAAAATTTTAAAATTCAAAAGATTTTTAGTTTAAAAGTGAGTAACCAAAACTACTCCCCAACTTGAATAGGAATTTTTTTTTCCAATATTTTTGTCTTTTTATTGTAGCTAATTTATTTTTTTCTTATTTTTTATTTTAGTTTTAAAATAATTTTAAAACTCCAACTTGAAACTACTCCTCATTTTAATGAATATTTTTTTTCATTTTTTATAGTTAATTATGAGATATTTATATTTATTAATTCAAATAGAGTAATGAATTAATTCAAAATTTAAAATTCAAAATATTTTTTAGTTAGAAAGGTAATTTATTTTGTCTTAAAACTCCAACTTGAAACAACTCCCACATTTGATTTGGCAATTTTTAATTTTCTTTTTATTTCATTTTTTATTTAAAATAGTCTTAACACACCAACTTTGTTGGAGCTTTGTCCTAAAAATCTATAATTGGTGTCTTACGGTTATACCACTTGGCATCATATATATATATAAAGAACTACTCTCCAATTTAATTGGCAACTTTTTATTTCTGTATTTCCATTGTTTATTTTAAAGTAATTTTAAAACTCCAAATTGAAACCACGCCCCAATTTGAATTGGCAAATATTTATTTCTTTGTTTTCGTTTGTTATTATGGAATAATTTTAAAACTCTAACTTGAAACGATTCCCCAACTTAATATTTTCGTTTTTTATTGTAGCTAATTAAAATTTTTTTTTATTTTTCATTTTTTAATTTTATAACTCCAACTTAAAACCACTCCCGAATTTGAATGAGTGATTATTTTTTGTTTTTTTAATATAGCTAATTATAAGATATCTATATTTATTAATTCAAGTTGAGTAACCAGTTAATTTAAAAAAAAATTCTTAGTTAAGAAGGTAGTTTATTTTGTCTTAATAATGTCACTTGGCTTTTTGTGGTTATTCCACTTATCTTAATAATGTGCTTTTGCCTATCCTTTTATTATATATATATATATATATATATATATATATATATATATATATATAGAGAGAGAGAGAGAGAGAGAGAGAGAGAGAGGAGAGAAAAAAGGAAAAGGGTGTAACTAAATCTCCTAATTTAAGGCACTAATAATGGAATATATATAATTTATAAGTAATCCTTCTTTAAGACGGGTAATATACAAAATTTGGATAATTTTGGTAAATAAGTTTTAAATATTATATAGAAATAAAAAAATCCCAAAAACAATTGTGCTTCATTTGGAAGATGGATCTTGGGCCGAAGATAAATAACTTAACCTCGGAGTCTTGCTAACAATCTGCCGTTAATGGTATGGACTCCAAGCATTTCGAGAAACTAATGTTATTTTAGTTAATACTCAAAATGTTGAAAATTTAGATGGCTAATTATAAAGATCTTTCTCAAGTCATGACGTTATTTACAATTAATCGTAACAACCCAGAAAAATAATGATGGGAAATATATTTGGGAGTTTCAGGCTCGTGGATTATTATCTTTTGCTAAAGATTAGTGTCAAAATGATTCTCAAGACTAACCAAATCTCTCTAATTAAGCTCAACTAGAAGACAATTAAACCATTAGGAACAAATTACGATGAAAAAGCCTAATTAGATTTTTGACTCCTAGCAATAAGGAGAAAAGGTAGTAACTAAATATTGAATCCATAACAAGAGGGTTATTGTGATGACCCGATATGTCATCTTATGTTTTGGAACCTAATTCTGCACTTTGAAGTCTTAAACACCTCATCTTAAACCTTCTCGATTTGTGTGCGCCGTCCGAGCGTGTTTCCAGAAAGCTTTTATGTTAAAAACTGAGAAAACATGAAATTTTTGCCTTAAAATCTATTTGAGTTGACTTGGGTCAACGTTTTGAGTGAACGAACCTGAATTTGTATTTTGATAGTCCCGGTGGGTCCGTATCGTGATTTAGAACTTGGGCGTATGTCCGGAATCAAATTCGGAAGTACCTAGCCCGAGTTAGCGCACTTTGTTGAAATTTGGAAGTTAAAAGCTTAATGACTTTGAAATGTGTGACCAATGTTTAACTTTTTGAATATCGGATCTGTATTTTAGTTTCGGAACCCGATATAGGTCCAATATCATATTTATAACTCGCCTGTCGAATTTGGTGAGAAATGGAGTTGGTTTGACGTGATTCGGACGTCCGGTTGTTAATGTAGCAATTCTAAAGTTTCTTGAAAATTTCATTTGATTTTGGTGTACGATTCATAGTTTTAGGTGTTATTTTGGCGATTTGATTATGCGAGCAAGTTTATATGATATTTTTATACTTGTGTGCACATTTGGTTTAGACTCACGAGAGCTCGGGTAAGTTTCGGACAGGCTACATAGTGAAATTTGACTTAGAACATTGCTGGTGTGCTTCAATTTTTGGTGCAGGCCTCAGACCTCGCAATTACGAGGTCAGGCTTCGCATTTGCGACCTCTGATGGGTTCGCATTTTCGAGCAACTCATCGCATTTGTGAAGAGTAGCTGGGGCACCTCAAGTTCGCATTTGCGAACAAAGCTTCGCATTTGCGAAGTGGGTCAGGGGACACAGTGATAGCAATTGCAATCCAAAGGGTCACATTTGTGGGAGATCATTGTTCGCAATTTTGAACAATTCATTGCATTTGCGATGAAAGCGGAGATGTGAAGAGCTTCGCATTTGCAATTGATTCTTCGCATTTGCGAACGCAACATTTGCAACGGATCAAAATGGGAGTTAGACGGGATTTTTATTCATTCTCTCAAATTTTCAAACTTAGGAACCCTAGAGGCGATTTTTCAAAGAGCTTTTCTTCCCCAAATCATTGGTAAGTGATTCTAATCCATTTTCTTTCAATATTTCACTACTTTTCCTAAGATTTTAACCTAAAATCTAGAGTTTTCATGGTGGAAATTGGGTGTTTGGGTAGAATTAGGGATTTTTGTAAATTTGGGGATTAGACCTCAAATTGAGGTCGGATTCCAAAAAGAATTACATAACCGGGCTCGGGGGTGAATGGATAATCGGATTTTGGTTCGAATTTTGGGTTTGGATCAAGCGGGCATGACAATTGACTTTTTCAATAATGACCTAAATTGAATCCTTTGCAATCGTGGGTAGTTCCTAAGGCATAATTTGAATCGTTTGGTTGGTAATTTGCTAGATTCTATTGGTTTGGAGGCTTGTTTGAAAGGCAAAGTTGTGGTTGGGCTTTGACTTGATCATTTGGAGCGAGGTAAGTGTCGTGATTAACCTTGACTTGAGGGATTAGGACTTGTTTGTCTTTTTGTTACATGTTTAGATGTTGGGTACAACGTATATGTGAGGTGACGAGTACTTATGCATTGTTGTCAGGTTATATCATGTCGGTGGGATTAGGACTTTTTTGTAGAACCGTTGTTGAAGTAATGCTTATACTTGTTGATCCTATGTCCCTGTTATTACTTGTTCATTGTTATGTGGTAAGGGAGAGTGTTAATGCACGAAGGGTGATCCCTTGCCGTATGTGAGTGTTAATGCACGATGGGTGATGTCGTGCCATATTGTGAGTTTTAATACACGACGCCGTGCAATGTTATGAGTTAATGCATGAAGGGTGATGCCGTGTCAAATCTATTGATTTATGTTGTGAGTAAGAGTAAAAGCACGAAGGGTGATGCCGTACAGTATTGGGATTGTCAAAACCCTTAACACTAATGACACTAGAGTCAACTAAATATGTATCATCAATATCCTTGGTTGGCTCTAGTATATCTTCCACGACATCGGCATCCTCAAAATCTAGTTCGATTGATTGTTGTTGTTCTACTCTGACCTCCTCCCCTAGCACCTCAAGTTTTGCATCTAATACAAGTTTCTTTTGGCTATTATCCACAGTATCAGCTGGTTGAGCATTAAATTGTGATGACCCAAAAAGTCATCCCGTGTAATTGTAACTAAATCTATGTTCCAAGGCCATGAAAGTCTCCTTTTATCTCACCTCGATATACGTGCGCAGCCCGGGCGTGTAGCCGGGAAGTCGTTAAGTGGAAAAATTGATAAAATGATGAATTTGTATTAATTATTTGAGTAAAGTTGACTTTGGTCAATATTTTTGGTAAACGGATCCGGACCCGTGATTTGACAGTCCCGGAGGGTCTGTAGGAAAATATGGGACTTGGGCGTATGCCCGGAATCAAATTCCGAGGTGCTAAGTCCGAGAAATGAAATTTTGAAGAAAATTATTTTCTGAAAAATATAAAGGTTTTTGAAAAGGAGATTTGATGTGAAACCTGTGATCCCGGGCGCGTATTATGGTTCCGTAGCCCGGAACAGGTTCAATATGTCTTATATGTGTTATCTGTGAAATTTGGTGGGAAACGGACTTAGTTTGACGTGATTCAGATCGAAAATGGAAAATTTAGAAGTTTTGGAAGTTTAAAGGAATTTCATTGATTTTGAGGTTTAATTCGATGTTCATGATGTTATTTTAGTGTTTGATTACTTGAATAAGTCTGTAGGATATTTTTGAGGTTGTGTGCATAATCGGCTTGGAGCCCCGAGGGCTCGGATAAGTTTCGGGTGGGGTCCGAGGTGTTTAGAGTTGAAAAATCAGGGCTGGTCCTTCAGTTCTGGTGCGCCCGCACCTGCGAGCTTTGGGCCGCAGGTGCGGTCCAGCCCCAGCCAGCCCAATTCCGCAGGTGCGACACATTCTTCACAGAAGCGGTTCCGCAGGTGCGGCGGTACCTCCGCAGGTGCGGCCCTCAGTGGCTTAGCCCATTTCCGTAGGTGCGATGGATTTTCCGCACCTGCGAAAGCGCAGGTGCGACCCATGCACCGAAGGTGCGAGGGTCGGACAGTGTTTAAGTTAGATGTTCATCCGATTTCTTCTTCATTTCTTCACCAAAATAGGAGACCAAGAGCGATTTTCTCTAGAAAGTTTCTTTCCAAATCATAGGTAAGTAACCCCTAACTAGTTTCTTTCAACTTCCTAATGATTTTCATCAACTTTTATCAAGAAATCTAGGGTTTTAATGGTAGAAAATTGGGGATTTGGGTAGAGTTAAGGCTTTTTGATTATTTGGGAATTTGACCCCGTTTTGGGGTCGGATTTCAAAACAAATTATATATTCGGGCTCGTGGGAGAATGGGTGATCGGGTTTTGGTCCGAACCTCGTGTTTGGACCAAGCGAGCCGGTGTCGATTTTTGAAATTTTGGGAAGAATGTTGGGAATTCTATAATTAAGCATTGGAATTGATTTGTTTAGCATTTATTGATATTATTGAGTCGATTATGTCTAGATACTATTGATTTGGAGTCGGGTTCGAAAGGAAAGGCGGTGCTAGAGGCTTGATTTGGATTCTTGGAGTCGAGGTAAGTGTTTGTCCTAACCCTAACTTGATGGAATAGGTGTTGAGTCATATGTGCTACGTGTTATTATCATGTTCAATGTATAGGTGAGGTGACGAGTACCTATACCTTGTTGTCAAGCATGCCCGTGAGTCATATCTTATGGTATATGTGTTTTCTTCGATATCCACTGTGTTATGAGGTAGCTTCCATTTTGGAGATTATTCAATTGTTGGAAATACTTGGTTGTGAACACTGTTGATTAGTTGTTCGGTTGAGGATTATTTGGCTATGTTGTACATTCAGTGAGATTGGTTATAGTTGTCCCCCTTGCCGGGACGGTGATATTTCTGTTATTGTTCCCTTGTCGGGCTGTTGTATATTATGATTTGTATTGTGGTTCTTCCTTGACAAATTGTTGTTCTGATTATTGCTTGGGTGAGGAAGAGTGTAAAAGCACAGAGGGTGATGTCGTTCCATGATTTTATATTTAAAAGCACGAAGGTTAATGTCGTGTCGATATTGTGATTTTAAAAGCACGAAGGGTGATGTCGTGCCATGATATGAGAGATAATGCACAA
This sequence comes from Nicotiana paniculata, assembly GCA_005239505.1. NCBI lineage: Eukaryota > Viridiplantae > Streptophyta > Magnoliopsida > Solanales > Solanaceae > Nicotiana > Nicotiana paniculata. The sequence goes on along the minus strand of MDKI01271227.1, from coordinate 18,840 downwards.
AGTATAATGTCGTGCCATGATATTGTGAGGTAAAAGCACGAAGGGTGATGCCGTGCCATGATATTGTGAGATAAAAGCACGAAGGGTGATGCCGTGCCATGATATAGTGACGTAAAATCACGAAGGGTGATGCCGTGCACTTGTTTTGGTGAGAACGAGAGTAAAGCACGAAGGGTGATGTCGTGCACTTATTTGTTCCCTGTTATTATTTTGATACTAGTCGGTGGTCACGTTCTGTTACTCAATAAGTGTTTCCCCCTTTTTGTACCGTAGCATGTTCTCCCCGTATATGTATTTAACTATTTACTTCCTGCCGCTATTTCTATTACATATTATTGAATTGCACAGGTGTTTATTACTTGTCGTGTCCTAGCCTCGTCACTACTTCGCCGAGGTTAGGCTCGGCACTTACTCAGTACATGGGGTCGGTTGTACTGATGCTACACCTGCACTTCTTTATGTTGTGCAGATTACGCAGCCGGACCCAGTGGACACTGACAGAGGGAGTACCCTTCAGTCCACACAGGCGACATCGAGGTAGTCTCGCAGACATTCGTGGGCCTTGGCGTCACCTCCTACTCTCATTTTCTGTCTCATTTCAGTAGTTCTAAGACAGTTGTATTTACTTGTTTCAGACCATTATATTTAGCAAAATCTTAGACTGTTCGTGAAATTGTGACACTAGTTCTGGGGGTATGTTTAAGGAAATTTTTGTAAGACTTATTATTTAAGTTGTTGAATTTCTTACCTTCCGCATTCTCATTTCTAGTTGTTCTTATATGCCGCTTTTTAAAATGCTAAATAGCAAAGGAATAAATCGGAATAAGTAGTAATGTTGCCTTGTCTAGCGGGTTCAATGTTAGACGCCATCATGGCCTGAAGGTGAGATTTCGGGTCGTGACATAAATGCTTCAATTATTTGACGCACTTGTGCATCTAGGTTGCGAATAGTAGCATCTTGCCTTCGTATGTGCAGTTGTTTCTCATTATCTTGTTCCACAAGGCACCTTAACATATCCTTGATCTCTTTCAGGTTATCATCTCTGGGTTCTTTTTTCCTATTAACCATGAAAGTGACCATCTTGACCACCACACATATTGCATACATTCCACACATAAGATTGAGTTGCTGCACATAACTCGCTCTCGGAAATATTTTGATATTTTTGCCATGGGTGATTTCTTCCAAAATAAGCATAAGGAGGATCAAAAGTAGAATTACCAACATCAAAACTCTCATAATTCCATGGTGCCATGTTTTTTCCAAATTAACAAATAAAACTAAAACAAAGAAAATAAAAATCAAATACTAAAATAAAATAAAATAAAAGTTCAAACTTGAAACCTAGCAATATGTACACCTAAAGCTACACCGTTAGTTCCCCGGCAACGGCGCCAAAATTTGATCACGCCCACTCTGGTCCTAAAAAGGATAAGCAGTCGCTGCAAATATAATCCGGTCTAATAGTCTGGAGTCGAACCCCATAGAGAACTAAGATTTCTCTATAATTGTTCAATATTGCTAAGAAACACAAGTCCAAACAATTTTCTAATTATAGAGATTATAATATTTATTTCTAACTAATTAACTAAGAAACTAAAGCAGTAAATTAACAACTAAAGATGCTAAGGGTTGAAGATTAATTTAGGAGATCTAGAGTTATGATTTCCCCAACTGTCGGAATCCTTCCCGCTATGTTTTCTATAATTTTGCCTATGTATTCTCTATTGGTCGTGAGAACTTTAGGTGCCGTAATTCTCTCTCGAGCAACTATAACAATTTACTAGATATATTCTCTCGAACTACGCTAGTTGGCTTTATCTAACCGCTCATTATGACTACGTCAACGCTTTGTTCTTTCTAAACCTACCTTTAAACCTGCTGTATTGATTTCTCACATACATTAGGAGTGACGTTGTTCAACAACCACCTAAATATGTATACTTTCTCAAGAAACACATAATAAATAGGCACAGTCAATCGATGATCATTCAATCAACAACAATAAACATGTAGTTGAACAAGTAGAAAAATCCAGCGACTCAATTATATAAAAACATAACAGGAATTTATCCTACAAAAGGTTCCATCAAAATCCTAAATAACAAATTAGCTATTCATAATAGTATGTAAAAATACAATACTAAAAGTCATAACCAACAACGAAAAATTAGAAGAGGAAGGAAAAACTCATAGAAGAATTCCCCGCCTTGCTCTTATTGTGTCTCTGCCTCCTTAGGTCGAATCTCTGTCTCAAATCTGTCCAATCTCCTCAAAATACCATTTTTCCATGTATATATACCAAGTAGGGTCGGGCCCTAACAATTATACCTTTTCCTATGCGAAAAAGGACAGTTTTTCGGTCTGGAGTAGCGGGGCCGCGCTAAGCCACGCTAGTGGCCGCGCATATCGAAATGTTTCTGCCCCATTTGCGCGTCAGGTCCGCGGTCGCGGTTTAGATTACATTTTTCACCCTGTTTCGTTTTAGAAAAACGTAAAACATGAAATTTGTGTTCCTTTGAGTTATCTTTCCAACCATATATTATATAGTCCAAATGGAGTCCAGAGAAAAGAGTTATGTCTATTTTACTAGACAGTGTGCAATATACCTACTCGATTCTTCGTTTGTTCTTAACTATAAAATTTGACCCTCGAACACGATCCCAGCTTAATTCCTTGGGCTTTTACTCAGTTACTCAGACTTTAAATCTCCAAATCACTTTAATTCATTCCATAACATCTATACATCTCGGAATCACTCCTACAAGGCATAAAATACACAATTAGTGCAAAACACTAGCGATTAAAGGTCAAACTCAATTAAAGTACAGTAAACTAGAGTGTAATAAGCGACTAAAATACGCAATTATAGTCTATCATCAAGTATCATTGTTTCATTGGGAGGTTGAGAGCAAAAGCACGAAGGGTGATGCCGTGCAATTTCCTTCATTGTGCTTAATTGTTTTTACTGGTTAAAGGCATATTGAATGTTCTGGTTATCATTACGCTATATCTCTTGTATCTTGTATCCCCTTTAGCATATCCCCCCTCCCAATATTACATGTTTAGCTTTTATTTGTTGTTATCTTGCTCATATATTGTTATCTGCACAGGTTTATTATGTAGGTATCTTGTCATAGCCTCGTCAGTACTTCGTCGAGGTTAGGCTCGACACTTACGAGTACATGGGGTCGGTTGTACTCATACTATACTCTGCACTTCTTGTGCAGATTTTGGTACCGGCCCTAGCTGTCCATGAGGTGGAGCAGCTTGGACTCGATTTGGAGACTCGAGGTAGATTTGCTGGCGTCCGCTAACCTTGAAGTCCCCTTCTACTTTTTTTCTTATTTCACTGTTTCTTTTCTTTCAAAACAGTTGTATTTCTTCCAGACTCTATTTGTAGTAAATTCAAGAAACTCGTGAGTTGTGACTTCAGTCCGTATTGTAGTAGTTATTGGGCTTTTATGTTATTCCTCACTCGATTTTAATTCATTTTGACTTAATCGACTTTATTTATTTAAATTGAATAAAAATTGACTTAACGGTTGTCTAACGTTGGCTTGCTAGCAAGTGAAATGTTAGGCGCCATCAGGGTCTCGAAGGTGGGAATTCTGGGTCGTGACAATTATTAAGAGAACTAATCTTAAGGAGATAACAGTGTAAATTTCTCTAATCAATTTCCCAAATTTCGGGTTAGTTAAATTTTTGGACAAAATTAGACTTCTAAAAGGAAACAAATTTAGATAAAAAGGTGTGAAAATAACACGGTCTAGCCAGTTTTCGGATTGGTCATTGAAAAACAGCCAGCTTTTGCAAAGTCATTAAAAAATAGCCAATATTTTGCTGCAACAGAGAAAGTTCCAACATAATATACTGGAGATTGATGCACTTGTGTATGAACTTCCAGCATATTATGCTGGAACTCCAACACACGGAAAGTTCCAGCATAATATACTGGAGATTGGAGCACCTGTGTATGAACTTCCACCATATTATGCTGGACCAATATATTATGCTGGAAATCCAGTATATTATGTTGGAAGTCCAGTATATTATACTGGAATATTTTCAAGTTTCTGAACAGTGTTTTCGTTCAGATTTATCTTTACATTAAAAGTAGCTAAATTTTGAATATTTTTGAAACTATGGCTAATTTTCAATTAGCACTTGTATATCTGGCTATTTTTGAATTTCACCCTTAAAAGGTAGACAATGAAACTTTATTGTTGTTAAGATTTAAGTTTTTGGGGTTAATAGTTACACGAAAGATGTATTTCCTTGTATAACTACTAACCCAGTAGCACAAATGATTTTTGTGTTCGGTGGCCAAGTAAGGGGTCACCAGAATTCATAGATTTCAAATCTTAAATTCGCATCTGACTTAAATTACTTGAACACATCACATAACATGGAATTAGAGAGCACCCAGTTGAACAAATTGAATTAGACAAAAATAAAAAAGGGCAGCCGAGAGCACGAAACTTCTGGCATTCATACAGGTATGGGGAGAGGTCGCACCCCAAGAGGTGTAATATAAACAGTCTACCCTAATGCAAGCATTAATGGTTGTTTCCATGGCGAACCCGTGTCCTATACAAAACTGAAAACTCAAAGTCAGTCAAAAAAGGTTCTTCTCCCCTTGAGATAATTTACATTTTCTAAAGAAAGTTTTCCTATAACAGTGAAAGAAAGTTTTACTTTTTCTTCAACAGTAACAAGAAAATGAATTATACTAAATGGGAGAAGAGATGTTGACATGTCTTAGGCCTCACAATAGGAAAATGTCCTTCCCATGCTATAGATTAAGATGAACAACATCCACCTTTCTTTGTTTCTGCATCTGTTTCTTGGTTTCCATCAGCTTCCAAAACCATAGTCTTACCATTTGCTAGTCGCCCCGGATCATTTTCTGGAGCTCTTGAGATTGAGAGGGTGTTTGGATTGGCTTTTTGTCACGATCCAAAAATTAATCCTGTCGTGATGGCATCTATCGTGGTACTAGGCAAGCCGACACATTATCAAAACAAATCGATATTTTTATTTCACAGATAATTCCAAATCTATTTAATATAAAACCTTCATAAAGAAGTTCTAATCAAAACAAAAGTGCGGAAAAGAAAGCCCGACATCGGGTATCACTAGTCATGAGCATCTACTACAACCGTCTGACAATATCAAGACTAAAATAGTCTGAAAATAACTTAATACAACTAAGGGAAGATAAAGAAGGAGAAAAGCAGGACTGCGATCGCCAGGAAGCTATGTCGCTATCTCCGATGATCCGCTACTGAGTAAATCAACAACCGCTACCGTGGCCAGAGATACCTGGATCTGCACATAAGGTGCATGGGGTAATGTGAGTACACCAACTCAGTAAGTAACAAATCCAAACTATGGGCTGATATGTAGTGACGAACTTAACCTCAACAGGTAAACAAAAATAAACTGTGCAGAAAAGTAGGCATGCTTTGAATTCAAGTATCCAGCTCAAGTAGTAAGTTAATATAGATCTGGACAATGTGAGGTATAAAACTCAGCTAATCTCTACGTGCCAATGCACATAAAGTATGAAAATGCACCATGTACCTCCACTCTCAAGTGCCCAACCACTCGGTACTGTATATGGCCATGCGGCCTAGGGAAGATCCATCCCGGAATATATACACATCACTGACAACAGTCAATCAGTACCGAGGAAGGTCATTCTAGCCCTGTGGAGAAGATCCATCTCCAGGTATCAATGCTTTGGAAAAGATCCATGTCCAGGGAAGATCCATCCCTCAATAATATCAAATGTGCTCACTGCGTCCCCTTCTTCGCGAATGCGAAGAGCAAAACTTCCTCAGCTCACCTTAACCCTTCACGAATGCGGTAGCCTCCTCGCGAACGCGATGAAGAAAATATCTGCAACAAAATACCAGAAAATCTGTCAACTGAAGCCAAGAAATGATCCGTTAACCACCCGAAACTCACCCGAGGCCCTCGAGACCTCAACCAAACATACCAACACATCCCATAACATCATTCAAACTTAGTCGAACCTTCAAATCACTCAAAAAAACATCAAAACACCAAATTACACTCGGATTCAAGCCTAAGAACTTCTAAACTTTCAAATTTCACAAACGATGTTGAAACCTATCAAATCATGTCTGAATGACCCCAAATTTTGCACACAAGTCACAAATGACACTAAGAAACTACTCCAACTTACGAAATTCCATTCCGACCCCGATATCAATATTTCCACTACCGGCCAAAATCACCAAAATTTTAACTTTCGCCAATTCATGCCTAATTCTACCACGGACCTCCAAATCACATTCAGACGCGCTCCTAAGTCCAAAATCACCTAACGGAGATAATGGAACCATCAAAATTCAAATCCGAGTTCGTTTACACATAAGTCAACATCCGGTCAACTTTTCCAACTTAAGCCTTCACAAAAGTGACTATGTGTCTCAATTTACTCCAAAGCCATTTCGGACCCGAACCAACTAACCCGGTAAGTCAAAATACAGCTGAAGAACACAAAAGAAGCAGGAAATAGGGAAACGGGGCTATAACTCTCGAAACGACCTACCCGTTCGTTACATCCTCCCTCTCTTAAACAAACGTTCGTCCTCGAACGGGTCTAAAAACATATCTGAAGTCTCAAATAGGTGTGGATATCTGCTCCCAATCTTTCGCTCGGTCTCCCAAGTAGCTTCTTCCACGGGCTGACCTCTCCACTTCACATTCACCGAAGTTATATCCTTTGATCTCAACTTTCAGACCTGCCGCTCCAAAATTACCACTGACTCCATATCATAAGTCAAATCACCATCTAACTGAATCGTGCTGAAATCCAAGACATGAGACGGATCGCCGATATACTTCCGGAGCATAGAAACATAAAATACTGCATACACACCCGACAAGATAGGTGGCAAAGCAAGCTCATAAGCCACCTCCCTAATCCTCCGAAGTACCTCAAAAGGCCCAATGAATCGAGGGCTCAGCTTGCCCTTCTTCCCAAATCTCATAACACCCTTCATGGGTGAAACCTTCAGTAGAAATTTCTCCCCAACCATATAAGACACATCACGAACCTTTCTGTCAGCATAACTCTTTTGTCTTGACTGTGTTGTATGAAGCCGCTCCTAAATCACTTTCACCTTATCCAAAGCATCATGTACTAAGTCTATACTCAAAAGCCTAGCCTCGACTGACTCAAACCAACCTACTGGATATCTACACTGTCTCCCATATAAAGCCTCATATGGATCCATTTGAATACTCGACTGATAACTGTTGTTGTAAGCAAACTCCGCGAGTAGTAGAAACTGGTCCCATGAACCCCCAAAATCAATGACACAAGAGCGTAACATGTCCTCCAATATCTGAATAGTGCACTCGGACTGCCCGTCCGTCTAAGGATGAAATGTTGTACTCAACTCAACCTGAGTGCCCAACTCTCGCTGCACGGCTCTCCAAAACTACAATGTAAACTGCGTGCCTCTGTCTGAAATGATGGAACTGGAACACCATGAAGGCGGAAAATCTTTCTGATGTAAATCTCAGCCAACCGATCTGAAGTATAGGTAGTACACACAGGAAAGAAGTGCCCGGACTTAGTCAGCCGATCCACAATCACCCAAATAGCATCGAACTTCCTCAAAGTCCATGGGAGTCCAACTATGAAATCCATGGTGATCCGCTCCCACTTCCACTCTGGAATCTCTATCTGCTAAAGTAAGCCACCCGATATCTGATGCTCATATTTCACCTGCTGACAACTGAGACACCGAGCTACAAACCCTACTATATCTTTCTTCATTCTACTCCACCTATAATGTTTTCTCAAATCCTGATACATATTTGCGGCACCCGGATGGATGGAATACCGCGAACTATGGGCCTCCTCAAGAATCAACTCCCGAAGCCCATCTACATTGGTCACACATATCCGGCCCTGCGTCCTCAATAACCCGTCATCACCAATAGTCACATCTCTGGCATCACCGTGCTGAACTCTCTCCTTGAGGACTAACAAATGAGGATCATCATTCTGGCGCTCTCTGATGTGATCAAATAAGGAAGATCGAGAAACCACACAAGCTAGGATCCGACTGGGATCTGAAATATCCAATCTCACAAATCGATTGGCCAAGGCCTGAACATCAACTACAAGAGGTCTCTCACCAACAGGAAGGAACGCAAGACTACCCATACTCACTGCCTTTCTACTCAAGGCATCGGCCACCACATTGGCCTTTCCCGGATAGTACAAAATAGTAATATCATAGTCCTTTAGCAGCTCCAACCATCTTCGCTACCTCAAATTGAGATCCTTCTGTTTGAACAAGTGCTGGAGGCTACGATGATCAGTAAACACCTCACAAGATACACCATAGAGATAGTGCCTCCAAATCTTCAACGCGTGAACAATGGCAGCCAACTCCAAATCATGAACAAGGTAGTTCTTCTCATGGGGATTCAACTAACGAGAAGCATAAGCAATCACTCTACCCTCCTGCATCAACACAAACCCAATGCCGACCCGAGAAGCATCAAATATACTATATAAGAACCTGAAGTTGATGGAAGAACTAACACTGGAATTGTTGTCAAGGCGGTCTTGAGCTTCTGAAAGCTCGCCTCACACTCATCCGACCATCTGACAGGAGCACCCTTTTGGGTTAATTTGGTCAAGGGTGATGCAACAGATGAAAATCCCCGCACGAACCGATGGTAGTAACCATCCAAACTAAGAAAGCTACGAATCTCTGTAGTTGAGGACGGTCTCTATCTTCTTTGGATCAACTTGAATACCCTCACTGGACACCACGTGTCCCAAGAACGCTACTGAAATGAGCCAAAACTCACACTTGGATAAATTAGCATAAAGCTTCTCCTCCCTCAACCGCTGCAATACAACTCTCAAATGCTCGGCGTGTTCCTCCTGGCTATGAGAGTACACCAGGATATCATCAATGAATACAATAACAAACGAGTCAAGATAAGGCCGAAACACGTTGTTCATCAAATGCATAAACGTTGCTGGGTCATTGGTCAACCCAAAAGACATCACAAGGAACTCGTAATGACCATATCGGGTCCTGAAAGTTGTCTTAAGAATGTCCGAGTCCCTAATCTTCAACTGGTGATACCCTGACCTGAGATCAATTTTGGAGAACACCCTCGCTCCCTGAAGCTGGTCATATAAATCATCAATACGAGGCAAAGGATACTTGTTCTTGATTGTGACTTTGTTCAACTGATTGTAATCAGTGCATATTCTCATAGTGCCGTCTTTCTTCTTCACAAATAGAATAAGTGCACCCCAAGGTGACACACTAGGCCGGATAAACCCCTTATCAAGGAGTTCCTAAAGCTTCTCCTTCAATTCCTTTAACTCCGCCGGTTCCATATGATACGGGGGAATAGAAATGGGCTGAGTGCCCGGCACCAAATCAATATTGAAGTCAATATCCCTGCCCGGCGGCATGCCCGACAGGTCTGCAGGAAACACATCCAGAGAATCTCTCACCACCGGAACTGAATCAATAGTGGGAGTCTCTGCACTGACATCCCTCACAAAGGACAAATAAGAAAGACAACCCTTCCCAAACATCCGATGGGCCTTCAAGTATGAAATCACTCTACTGGAACATAATTCGACGAACCTCGCCACTCAATCTGTGGCACCCTCGGCATAGCCAACGTCACCGTCTTAGTGTGACAGTCCAGAATATAATGACACGGAGACAACCAATCCATGCCTAATATCACATCAAAATCAACCATACTACGAAGCAAAAGGCCTACTCGGGTCTCCAAACCCCCAATAGTCACCATACAAGACCGATATACGTGGTCCACAACAATAGTATCGCCCACAGCAGTAGATACATAAACAGATGAAATAAGAGAATCGCAAGGCGTATCCAAGTAATGAGCAAAATATGACGACACATATGAAAAAGTGGAACCATGATCAAATAATACAAAGGCATTCCAGTGGCAAACTGAGATAATACTTGTGATCACAGTATCTGAAGCAATAGCATCTGGTCTGGCAGAGAGTGCATAGAAACGGGCCTGACCGCAACCTGATCGGCCTCCCCCTCTAGGGCGACCCTTAGTTGACTGACCTCCACCCCGAGCTGGCTGGGCGAGTGGGGAAGTAACTGGTGCTGAAGTCGAAGGCTGACTCCTCTACTGGGATGAACCTCTCGCAAGGCGGGGAGAGAATCTCTTGATATGATCCAAATCTCCACACTCAAAGCAACCTCTCCCTGCAAATGGCGGTGGGGACTGAAGGGAGCCCCGAGCACCGGGATACCCGCTAGAAGGCCCCGGCATAGATGAACCCTGAGCTGATGGTGCCTGAGTCGAACTCTGAGCTGAAAGGGCAGTGAGAGATGAGTGGCCCTGATGTGAACTGTGAGGACCATGGCTAGATGATCCACCACGGTGACATGGACGGGCCGTCTGAGCATGCCTGAAGAGACGACCCATGCCGTGGTGAAACTGACCTCCAGAAGGAACACCACCAAAACTACCAGATCCCCGAGGCCTCTTGGCCTCCCTCTCAACTCGCTCCTGGCGGCAAACCGACTCTATCTCTCGAGCAATGTCAACCACCTCCTCAAAAGAAGAACCAGACACCCTCTCTCTGGTCATAAGAATCCGTAGCTGATAAGCGAGGCCATCCACGAACCTCCTGATCCTCTCCCTGTCTGTAGGAACCAACCAAACAGCATGACGGGATAACTCAGAAAAGCTCATTTCATACTGTGTCACAGTCATATAATCCTAACGCAACTGCTCAAAATGTCTGTGCAGTTCCTCTCTACGGGACTGCGGCACATACTTTTCCAAAAAAAGAACGGAGAACTACTGCCAGGTAAGTGGCGCTTCATTAACAAGCCTACACCTCTCATAAGCCTCCTACCAAGTAAAGGCAATTCCAGAGAACTGAAAGGTAGTGAACGAGACCCCGCTGGTCTCCAAATACCCGTTGTATAGAGAATCCTCTAAACTTATCCAAGAAACCCTAGGCATCCTCGTCCTCTACACCACTAAAAGTCGGAGGCTGAAGTCTACCAAACCTCTCCATTCTATGATGCTCGTCATCAGGCATGACTAGAACCACATAATCCTGAGCAGGTGCAACCGGCTGGGCTGGTGGTGCCCCCGGTGTCTGAAGTCCCTGAACAACCTGCTCTGGTGTACGGGCGACGGGCGACGGGAGTCTAAGTGCCTCCCCCGGCTTGAGAAGTAGCTATTGTAGTAGTAACAAAGACCACTTGAGCAAGACTGGTGCACACGGACAGAATCTGAGCTAAGGTCTCCTGAAGACCTGGAATAAAAATAGGCACAATCGGTGCCTGAGCTGGTCTCGCTGGTGGATCCACAAATGGGACATGATCATGAACTGGAGCGACTGGTGGATCTGTAGGTGCTGCCCTAGCTGCTGTGCGGCCTACACCCCTGCCCCTACCCTGGCCTCGGCTGCGACCTCGGCCCCTCGCGGCCCCAACTGGTGGTACTGGTGGCTGTCCATCCTGGCCGGTAGTATGTGCCCTCACCATATGTGAGAGAATAGAATAACAGAAGTTTAGTTACCAGTATCAACAAATTCGCACGACAAGAATTCAAGAATGTGAAGTTTTTCCTAAAGGTTTTGCAGCCTCTCGGAGATAATTACAGACGTCTCCGTACCGATCCTCAAGACTCTACTAATCTCGCTCATGATTCGTGATAACTATGTAACCTAGGCTTTGATACCAACTTGTCACGACCCAAAAACTAACCATGTCGTGATGGCGTCTATCGTGGTACTAGGAAAGCTGACACATTATCAAAACAAATCGATATTTTCATTTCAAAGATAATTCAAAAGCTATTTAATATAAAAGCTTCATAAACGAGTTCAAATCAAAACAAAAGTGCGAAAAAGAAAGCCCGACATTAGGGTGTCACTAGTCATGAGCATCTACTACAACCGTTTGACAATATCAAGACTAACATAGTCTGGAAATAACTAAATACAACTAAGGGAAGATAAATAAGGAGAAAAACAGGACTGCGATCGCCCGACAGCTGCCTCGCTATCTCCGATGATCCGCTACTGCGTAAATTAACGACCGCTACAATGGTCAGAGATACCTGGATCTGCACACAAGGTGCATAGGGTAACGTGAGTACACCAACTCAGTAAGTAACAAGTCCAAACTATGGAGTGATAGGTAGTGACGAACTTAACCTCAGAACCAAGTTTGGAAGCATTACTTAACTCAATCAAGCCAAAATCCTATTCCGCGACGCCTTTTCCTCTCAAATCGATCTCCAAACATCCCGAATCTAGTCACAAGTAATACAATGCAATCAATATAGGCCAAGGAACCAATTCCACAAGAAAATTACTTAATTGGACACAAATCCTAAAATCCACGCAAACTCGACCCCTGGGACCACGTCTCGGAATTCGACAAAAGTCACAAAACCCATTCACTCACGAGTCTACCGATACCAAATTCATCAAAATCTGGCATCAAATGGCCCCTTAAATCCCCGAATCACTCTCTCTAGAACTCTTCCATCTCCCCCCCCAAATTTTCACCCCAATTCCCAATTTAGACGATAAAAATCAAGATACAATCATGGAATTTAACCAAAATCAAGTGAATAACACTTACCCCAATCAACTCCCTGAAAATGCCTTCAAAAATCGTCTAAATATGTGGTCTCTAGCTCAAAATATGAAAAATGGGCTCAAACCCTCGATTTTGAATATAACACTGTCTGCCCAAATTTTACTCTTAGCGAACGCGGCTTTCCTCTCGCGTTCGCGTAGAACAACTCTACTTTCTCCTCACTTTACTCTCCGCGAACGCGACACACTCCTCGCGAACGCGATGCCTTACCAGCTTCCTTTTCTCTTCTTCGCGAACACGATACTCCTCTCGCGTTCGCGATGCACGCCACCCCTGAACCTTCACGAACGCGTCCCCTTCTTCGCGAACATGAATAGAAAAACTTCCCCAGCTCACCTTAACCCTTCGCGAACGTGATAGCCTCCTCGCGAACGCGATGAAGAAAATCTTTGCAACAAAATACCAGAAAATATGCCAATTTCTAAAGCCAAGAAATGATCTGTTAACCACCCGAAACTCACCCAAGGCCCTCGGGACCTTAACTAAAAATACCAACACATCCCATAACATCATTCAAACTTAGCCGAACCTTTGAATCACTCAAAACAACATCAAAACACCAAATTACCCTCGGATTCAAGCCTAAGAGCTTCTAAACTTTTGAATTTTACAAACGACGCCAAAACCTCTCAAATCACGTCTGAATGACACCAAATTTTTCACACAAGTCAAAAATGACACCACGAACCTTCTCCAACTTCCGGAATTCCATTTCGACCCTGATATCAATATTTTCATTGCTGGCTAAAATAGCAAAACTTTCGCCAATTCATGCATGATTCTACCACGGACCTCCAAATCACATTTCGGACGCGATCCTAAGTCCAAAATCACCAAATGGAGCTACGTAACCATCAAAATTCAAATCCAAGGTCGTTTACAGGTAAGTCAACACCTAGTCAACTTTCCCAACTTAAGCCTTCACAAAAGAGACTATGTGTCTCCATTTTCTCCAAAGTCACTCCGGACCCGAACCAACTAACCTGGTAAGTCAAAATACAGCCGAAGAACACAAAAGAAGAAGGAAATGAGGAAACGGGGCTATAACTCTCGAAACGACCGACCGGGTTGTTACACTTTTAAGTTGGTCAAATCGGCTTTTAAGCTCTTTTTAGCTTTTACAGTATTTGGCAAAGTCATAAAGTGCTTAAAATAAGTTAAAACTGCTTAAAACAAGCCAAAAGCAATAAGCTGGGTAACTTATTGTCTTTTGGCTTAAAAGCTATTTTTGCTGAAAAACTACTTTTTTAAGTCAATCCAAACGGGCTCTGAACATCCTTCCTGCTCAAAATATTATAGATCTCCCTAACAACCATCTGAAAAGAAGAATATTGCTAATATATGTTGGCAATTCCAACGTCCAAACATCTTCCTAACTTCTTCTAGGAATTCATATATTGGCAATTCTCTTGCTGATACAAGTGCCAAATTGATTGACTCAAGAATATTTCATGTCATAGTCCATACCCAGTTAATAGGTGCATACAACCTAGCCCACTTTTCGTATCCAGCTAATTCTAAGTAATCTTTCACCCGAATATCCAACTTTTCTATTAGACTGTCAAATTCATCCTAGGTGTATGATTTTGCCATTGAAAAGTATACCTCGCTCAACTTCTCATGACTCTTTTTGAATTTTTTGTATACGGTGTTCCATAGATGCCATATACAAGCAAAATGGGGTACGGTAAGATACACCCTGGATACAGATTTAATGATGCTCTCATTCCTATTTGAAGTGAGGCACATGTTTTCCCGTTCACCATAAACTACCTTGAATTTCTCAAAGAACTGCAACCAAGTAGCATCATTCTCTGAATCAACTACACCATATGCTAGTGGCAGTATATGTCATGTATATACAATTGCATACAGACAAAAAATATCATTACGGTTGTATTAAATAATCGGATTAGCAGTTTGTATGTTAGTGTAACTTGTATGTATTTTTTTTAATTGACTAACCTGTACCATCCAACGTGCTAGCCAAAACGAATGTCCATGTGTATGCTGATTTTAGGTGGATGCCATCCACAAGGATGATGGGTCTACAGTAATCGAATCCCTTTATAAAATCATACAACGATATATATAAATGCGTGAAATCATTTTTAGGATATTTTTCCATTCTAATATGTGAACCAGAATAAGTAATATCCAGTGTATATAAGTACCCTGGTAATTTATTGTATGAATCAGCTAGTTCACCCCTCAAGAAATTCACTGCCTTTTCTCTAACGTGTCATACCAACATGTAACTAACATCGACATCAAAGTCCAATTTCACATCATCAATTATATCCTTTGGCGTGTATTTCCTCTTGTGATTAGTGAACTTGGACCTAATTATTCCCCCAATCAACTTACTGGTTGCTTGACGTTTTTCATACACCTTATCCTTCAACGGACATGTATGCTTATCATTGAACTCCCTCACTTTGAACACTTGTGACTTGTTAATACGAGAAGCCTTAAATTTCCATTCACGATGCTCATAAACACATAACAAGGTATAGCTGCAAATACATTTTTGTTACATACACAATTGATTATATTGGCATATGAGTACATTATATACAGCTCACGGCAGGATAATGTTGAATACGATTGTATAAACGGGGCATTATGCATATTTGAATACAATTGGAGAATTACTCCTACACCTAATTCAGCTCATAGTTTTCCAACCAGACACACAACATTTTCCTTTTTCAACAAAGTTTTGAACATAGAAACATACAATGAAATACAATATAGATTACATGAATACATCATGAAAAATGTTGAATACAACGTATAAAACAGTGTATTATAAATACATTACTATAGATGGTTCACTACACCTATAATTGATTAAGCACATATTGTTCCAAACACAGATACAGAAACATACAATGAAAGACAACATATATTATGAATACAACATAATATATGTTGTATTCATAATATGTTGTTATGAATACAACATAAATCGATTATGAATTGTCACGACCCAAATTCCCAACTTTAGGGATTGTGATGGCGCCTAACACCACACTTGCTAGGCAATCCAATGTTAGAGTTCACTTAACTTTTTCATTTAACTAACCATTTAAACAGGATAAAATAATTTTAAATTAATACTTAATCTAATGGCTTTAAGTAAATAATTCACAATATAAGATAATAAAAAATTGACTAAACCGAGCCACGAAATAATGATACAGATAAATCCAAAAATAACTCAGAGTCTGGTGTCACAATTCACGAACTACTAAAGAATACTACAAATATTTGGCTGAAAGAAATAATGTAACTGTTCTGAATATAATAAAACAGCGTTTATGAAAATAGGAGAAGACTCTCGGGATCTGCGAACGCCGGCAGATATACCTCGTGTCTCCGAATAAATGAAAGTCGCTCTAAATATCTCTACAGTTTACCGGTACCTGGATCTGTACAAAAGAGTGCAGAGTGTAGTATCAGTACAACCGACCCCATGTACTGAGTAAGTGTCGAGCCTAACCTCGACGAAGCAGTGACGAGGCTTTAGCAATATAAATTGTGACAATAATATATAAAGCAAGAAGTAAATCTAAATAATTAATTAAGTACTGCAACAACAATAAAATAACTCAGTCGCCTTTTCTCAGGCCTCACCTATAACCAATTCTCACATAATTTCCAAGTTTCCAAACTTTAAACTTTAAATAAAAATAGTGCCGAAAATACGAAGAATAGTAAAATAAACATTCAAGCCTTTCAAATCTTTATTTTCTTTGAAATTAAGTAAAATATAAATGTCCTCTCTTATTTCTCCTTGTTGCGGCGTGCAACCCGCTCCCACCTGTCCTCCCTTATTGCTCCTCCCTAAATATATCACCCTTATTACTCCTGTTGCGACGTGCAACCCGATCCCACCTGTCCACCCTTATCACTCCTTGTTGCGGCGTGCAACCTCCTCCCACCAGATACCTCATATCAATTTATTCATAAATTTCACAATATTATTGTCTCAACAATTATAAATAAGAAACTGTATCTTTCTCATAACTTCATCAATATCCTCTCAACCATGAAACCAACAGGAACATAAATATGCATATATATATCTCGTAAAAATAATTCCAAACCGCTCAACCATTTTGTACCACAAGGGAACTAGCTAAAACAATCAATACTCTTTCCAAAATAACCACAACAATATTTAACAACAAAATAACAAGGCCAAGTAGTCATAGAAATAATAATGAACATAGAACAATTAAGACAATAATCAATTAAGTTGGGAACGGGAAAGGGATCATGTTTAACAGGCAATTTGATGGTGCATAGATACTCGTCACGTCACCTATACACCACACACATGCATTTCACATAGCAAACAAGTGGGGATTCTTGTTCCCTCAAGTCAAAGTTAGACCAAACACTTACCTCAATTTCGTAGGCCACTCACTGCTCAATTATAGCTTTTCCTTTAGAATCTTACTCTAACTTGCTCGAATGTAATCATAACTAACTCAATATCATCAATTAATTCTAAAGGAACTAACTTTATTGAAAAACATAATTTTTCCTAAGTTTTCTCAAAAAGGTGAAAACCTGACCCCGGGCTCGCTTGGTCTAAACTTAGGGTTCGGAACAAATTATGTTCACCCATTCACCCACAAACCCAAATATAAGATTAGTTTCGAAATCCGACCTCAATTCGAGGTAAAAATTCGATTTTTTTACAAAATTCTCAAATTCTACCCAAACCCTAAATTTTTACCATGAAAATTCTTAGTTTTTGATTTAAAGGTGATGAAAAACAATAAGGAATTGAAAGAGTGAAGTTTAGAATTGATTACCTATGACTTGGGGATGATATTTGGTGAAGAAAATCGTTCCTAGGGCTGTGGGGTTCGAAAAATATAAAGAAGAAAGGGTTCTGCCCGTTTTTACACTGTATTTATACTACTGGGTATTAAGGCTATGCGTTCGCATGGGAGGGGCTACGTTCGCGTAGGGCCCAAGCCTGATGGCATATGTGTTCGCGTTTAAAGTGGTGCGTTCGCATAGAGGAAAGTCAGGCAGCTCCCCATACCCAAATAACTCTATGCATTCGCGGGGGCCCAACCGCTCGCATAGAGCAAAAACGACCCCCACCTAGTCTCACTATGCGTTCGCGACTAGGTCATGCGAACGCAATGACCAAAAGAATGGAACACCAGATACATCAAAACCAACAGAACCTTTAAGTGCAAAAACTTCCCGTGGCCTATCCGAAACTCACCCGAGCCCTCGGGGCTCTAAACAAAACATGCACATAAGTCTAAAAACATCATATAGACTTGCTCGCGCGATCAAATCATGAAAATAACATGTAAAATTATGAACTAAACCTCAAAACTCATCATTTTCATCAAGAACTCTTATAGTTCATAATTTTTCAACCGGATGTCCGAATCACGTCAAACGAACTCCGTTTTTCACCAAATTTCACAGTTAACCTTTAAACATCATAACAAACCTGTACTGGGCTCCGAAACCAAAATACAGGCCCGATACCAATGATTTCAAACATTAATTCTTTTCTTTATTTCATAATTATTTCAGCAAAATAATTTCTTTCAAAAATTGATTTCTAAGGCTTGGGACCTCGGAATTCATTTTCGGGCATACGCCCGAGTTTTGCATTTTACTGCGGACTTCCCGGGATCGTCAGATCACAGATCCGAGTCCGTTTACTCAAAATTTTGACCAAAGTCAACTATAATCAAATTTAAATTCTAGAAATCACTATTTCTCATATTTTCACATAAAATCTTTTCGGTTTCACGCCCGGACTGTGCACACAAATCGAGGTATTTAAAGTTAGTCTTTTTAGGGCTATTAAGCCTAAAACGAAGTCTAAATTCATAAAATGACCTCTTGGGTCATCACAATTTCCACCTCTAAAACAAACGTTCGTCCTCGAACGAACCTAGAAAGTTACCTGAAATGGCGAACAAGTGTTGATATCTACTCTGCATGTCCGACTCGGACTCCCAAGTAGCTTCCTCAATAGGCTGGCCTCTCCACTGCACTCGAACTGAAGGAAAACTCTTAGATCTCAACTGACGAACATGCCGGTCTAAAATGGCTACCGGCTCCTCCTCATAAGTCAAGTCTTTG